>JAANSQ010000558.1:0-22126 GCA_036850885.1 Lepidocyrtinus dapeste
GTCAATTAAGTCTTACCGCTTAGTTTGAAACGTAAATATTTTCTTATTTTTTAATTTCGTCAATACGTTGGGGTTAATAAAGTAAAAGTAACAAACAAATTTTTTTGGGGGTAAGATAGAAAAGTCAAGTTGCCAATGTAACTATAATTGATGTATTTAGAGCCTGCCAGAAAAATTCGTTATGATTGTGAATTTCCTCGTTGCATAGATACTAACTTGTATTCCGTAAGGTCCATCTCATGCATGAGAAGGGAAAGCCCACCCTAAAAGTAAATAATATTAGCAAAATATTTGGAAGTCTTTCTATTGGATTCTCCATTCGATTCCAATGTTGAGTGTTCCAATAAGTTATTTTGACCTCATTATGACTTTCAGAAGGAAAGTGTGTACTCCACCAACTATTTTCCCAAAACATGATTATGATAATGCAACAAAAAACTCAGCAAGCTTTTTGCCAATTAAAACTACTAAACACAATTTGGTGTTTTTCTCCAGTTCTACTCCAGTTTGAAGACTGGTATGTGTATATTTAGCAAGGCTTAGTTCAGAGACTCTTGTGAAAATGCATTTGAATGGCCTGGTACAGTTTTTTCTCTTCTCACTCTTATCAGTCTCCCTAATCATACCCAGTTACTCTATTCCCGGTGAACTACCCGAATTCCATCCGGTGGTAATGGCTATCCTGAAAAGTGAAAATTATTCCGACCAACTATTGCCACCATTTCAAAGCATAAATGACTCCAGTTTAAAACTATATGTGAACCTGGGGCTACGCGAAATTGAAAACGTTGACGATAAAAATATGGAGTTAAAAGTCCAACTCTCGCTTCGTCAGAAATGGAGAGATTTTCGCCTGAGCTATGACTCTTTAGGGAAAGACGGTTACGATGAAAAGTGAAAATTATTCCGACCAACTATTGCCACCATTCCAAAGCATAAACGACTCCAGTTTAAAACTATACGTGAACCTGGGGCTACGTGAAATTGAAAACATTGACGACAAAAATATGGAGTTAAAAGTCCAACTTTCCCTCCGTCAGAAATGGAGAGACTTTCGCCTGAGCTATGACTCTTTAGGGAAAGACGGTTACGTCACTTTGCATTCGAACATCCCCCACCAGCCCTGGATCCCTGATACGTTCATAAGCAACGAGAAGAAATCCCATGTGCACACAATCACCAGGGAAAACTCTTTTTATAGGATTTACCCCAATGGAACGATACGCTATAGTGTAAGGATTTCACTAACCGCCTCATGTTACATGCACCTCAAGAAATTCCCATTTGACAACCCAAACCTGTGGCTTACGGTTCACTTCGTATGCGTACACCGTGGACTCCCTAAAAATGTATTGGGATACTACGGGTGACCCCGTTGAGCAAATTGGAAGCAAGCACCTGACCCAGTTTCGTATTATATCTTATCGAACTGGAGAATGCATTTCGCTCTCTCCTACTTCCGGGAATTACAGTACGTTGTTCGTCTCAGTATCGTTCCAACGGCAGCTGGGATTCTACACGATAAATTTCTTCATCCCTTGTACCCTATGTGTAGCTCTCACATGGATAAGTTTCTTCTTAGGTGACGCAGTAGAAGCTAGATTATCTTTGACGGTTACCATGCTTCTCACAATGGCTACACAAACGTCAGGAGTGAGTCAAATGACTCTTCAGGTCTCTTACACCACAGCATTTTCTCTATTCACTGGATTATGTTTACTCTTTGCTTCACTCGCTATTTTCGAAACAGCAATAGTCTTCGTCCTCACCAAGAGGGAAAAAGGCGCGAATGTTCAAAATCCAAGAGAAAAGGAAAACCAAAAGCAAACTGCGTCAGTGAGCGATGTCATATACGCATCAGAGAAAAATTTGAATTTTACCGGGGCTAAAGTTGATCAAATCGCCAAAATTTTACTTCCGGCCTGCTTCACCATATTCCTCGCTATTTTTTTCGGCGTTCATCTCTCTGATTATGGATCAGATAAATATGACATTTATGAGAGCGTTGGTGAGTCCGGAGGACTTTGCCCCAGAGCACATGAACCGACGTAAAAAATCTTATTGTTCTTTTCTATAAAACAAGTTTTATTTCCTTTTTGTGTACTTATATAATTAACTAGTAAAAATAAGTATGTCATGTAACGAAGCCAAGATCGAAGAGTGTTTTGCCTATTATATTACGTGACTAATGCAAACTGTACTGTAGTATGCAAGGGATTTTTTAAAAAGTAATTGTGATTGTCGGAAGATATTTTTTTCTGAGAATAATAAAATTATGGACTCGCCTACATTTCCGTTTTTCTCTCTTTTCCAATTGAATGAGAACATTTTAGATTACCCATTGACCCTCGTATAAAATAAAAACCCTATTGAAACAGTTCTCATGATGACTTTTATCTCCTCCAATTATTCCTTATGATCTTTTTTATTTGATGAGGAGGACTCTTTGTCCTTCTTTGACTATCTTCTTGCTCTTGGCCTTTTTGATGGGGAGCTTGAGCTTGCTCATGGCGGAAGTGGCTGTTCTCATAAGATTAGATCGGAGATTGCCACTGCGGAGGAGTTTCACTACTTCCATTGAGATATGTGCAGCCATCTTAGTTTGGCGGCGGGCTTCTACGTTAATGGGGTGATTGGGGTCTTGGGGAGGAGGGAGACCTCCAGGAAGCTTGGAGCCCTTCTTTTCCTTCTTGGATTTGGGAACGGAGATCTCGAC
Source organism: Lepidocyrtinus dapeste (assembly GCA_036850885.1). NCBI lineage: Eukaryota > Metazoa > Arthropoda > Collembola > Entomobryomorpha > Entomobryidae > Lepidocyrtinus > Lepidocyrtinus dapeste. The sequence goes on from JAANSQ010000558.1 coordinate 2,717, forward strand.
ATCTTGACCGTAGGCACGGTCCAAGGTAAATCTTTGCAGGAAGACTACTCCATGACGTTCCTATAAAAATTGAATGATTTAACGAAAGTCGAAAATGATTTTAAAGTGCAAAAGATTTTTTCAAGGTACCATAAGAAGGAGTTCAGCCTCCAGTTCTGGAATGCGGGCTTTTACGTTCTTTTCCATTGGTTCTGATGACTCATTAATCACGACTTCAATCGGGCCCACCAGCAGTCTGTAAAGTTATTAATATAAAATAAATTAAGTTTACTTTAAGTTGGCCTAATTTCCTTCTTAAATGAACCATTATATACCTTGAAGTAATTACGGCACTGCGAGCGTCCACACTGACTTGAACATCAGTGACACGCTTGACATTGCTGAGACCAGTAAGTATAGCATTAGGCTTAGCTGGCCTGAATTTAAAATAAACAGATTGGATTTATTTAGAAACTTTAGAAAACAATATTAAAAAAAGCTTTTTTATTTTTCTTACACTGCAGGTGGTCCTCCTGATGGATAATATCCTCCGTTGGGCCTCTGTCCTCCACCGGTTCCAGGCTCTGCGGAGAATTCATCCTCAGGTTGATCATCCCTTCCTTCTGGATCGTCATCATCATCTTCGTCATCTTCATTCTCTTCGCTTTGAATAATGCCGGATTTTAAAGCCTTCTCCCCGGAGCCCGCATCTTTCTTGATTTTGGTATTCTTGTCAATGCGTTCCTCAGCTTCTACTGGTGCTCTACTATCATTTCTTTCTTCAACCTCAGCCTCTTGTTCTTCTTCAGAGGGATCGACGACAAACCGGCTTGTTTGAATCTTTCTCTTTCTTCTTGCCTTTAGCCCCCTTGTACTTGCCCTTGTCTTTAGAGTTTTGACTGTGATACATTTGCATGAGATTTGCCACTTCTTTCTCGTCTTCAATCCGGCCCTCATCTTCGGGGTCTTCTTCACTCTCACTGCCTTTCTTCTTGCTCTAAGATCATACCAGTTGAAAAAATAAAACTTGTACTTTTTATCTCGTTTCGCACCTTTTTATTTTTAAAAACAACTTTGTTCAAGTATTCTGCATACCGACACGTCCTTTCGCTCGCGAGACTCAACTTCCTCGTCTTCAACATCGGGGAAAAACTCGTCGCTTCTAGCCTTCATGAAAGCATCTTCTTCGGATGATTTTTCAGATGAAATGGAAACATTAATGTCGTCCGCAGCTTGTTCGGCTGCTTCGGTGGTTGATGGTTTGGCTTCTGGGGCTGCTGTGGTTGTTGATGAATTTGGTGTGGTTTCTTTTTATTCAGAAAACTCGAATTAAAAATAAATTCGATAATTTAATTTTGATTTGAATGAATCATAGATGTTACCCAAGATTTCCTTCTCATCGTCTTCATCTGTTGCTTTGGACTTGCTACTGGACTTACTGGATCCTTCTACGGATGGGCGGTTTTCACCAAAGCGACTACTTTCTCCAGAAGCATCCCTCCTGGTCCTCTTGGTTTTTGAAGAGAGAGACTTCACTGGCAATTTTAGATTCTCCAATCCAGTTGGACTAAAGTTGGATCTGTACAAGGCAGCCCCAGGTCTGCGGAATGGTCTTTTCTGCAAATACCCAGGCACCCTGACTGGACCCGCTGGAGTCGCTCTGATCACGACGTTCATTGGGTCCAAATCCCTCTTTTTAAAGTCACTCTTCAAGGTCGCGATAAGATCGTCCACGACTCTATTGTAAATTTCTACGACGCCATTAGGGGCCTCAATCGGCAACTTTGATGGGAGCCTCTGAGGATCATAACTGCTCTCTGGGTGGGGCGGAATGGGATCGTCGTTGTAGGGATTTCCTACAGGTCCATCTCCCCTAGGTGGGTAACCTACTGGTGGACCACCATCCGGCCTTGAAAATCCAGAAGGGGGTCCGGGTCTCCCTGGAGGCTTACCATACCCACTTGGACCACCGCCAGGTCCACCTGGAGGACGGTTTCCTCCTCCACCCCAACTAACTTTTCAAAACACAAAGAAAAAACAAAAACGACTCATTCAAGCCCCACAAAAACCACAGTGCTTTAAAACCAAACATTAACAAAATATATTTTTCTTACAAGGAGGAACTCCAAACTGTCCATGGACCGCTCCGAATCCCAGAAGAAGGACAAGGAAAGTTTTCATTTTGGCTAGTAAGCCTTCAAAACGGGATATTTTTTTCTCCCCAGTAAAATATCCTGCAATGGCCAAATCCTCGTCTGTGTGAGTGCGTCAAAGGCCAAGCAAAGACTGGCTAGGTCATTCCTGCACAAACCAATTATCGGGATGCATACAAGTGTGTGTGCCGTAATCTGATTAGGACAGGTACTGTTCTAACAATGGACTACCCCTGCTATACATTATTCGAAAAAAACGGGTAACTTGAAACAGGCTGTTGGTGGTACTGGTACTACTACGCTGCTATCCTTGCTAAGGATCCCCATCTCACCGATATGCATCTAACTTTCTGTTCATTATCCCATGAAAAAGTACTAAAAGGATTGTTGGTTATTGGCTCAGTGTTTTGTCACGGAGTTCCCGGTTCAACAGCCGACAGTGAAACTGGTTTTCATCATCCATCTTCCCCATTCTCTTCAAGAGTTTCAAACTATTCACGTATTTTCTATGTATCCGAAGATTGTTGAAAAAAGTTTACATTTTTTTACCAAACAAGTGCAAATAAAATGCCAAGTATTAAAGGCTAGGATGAACAATGAAAACAACAATGATATGATGACTCTGATGATGATCCGTCTTGATTGGTGTGTTTTTAAGTCTTGTATCGTGATGACCTTATAACTGTTTATCTCATTTTATTCGTCCCCTGGCCCATTTACAGCGAGCATAACACAATCATAATACTCGTCGTTAATAAAGTCGCTCTCAATTTGTCTCTTGTAATTAGATTAGGTATGAAAATTTGCATAGTTCTCAACCCCTTTTATTCTTTCGGAGAAAGGAAACGGATACGTGTAGATATGTACGTCTCAGAAAAGTAAGTCAGTAGTATTATTCGAGATTGATTCAGTCTCGGTGGCATTTATGTGATGGCCTGTTGAATCAAACAAGAGTAACGGTTCTTTTCTCAGAAAAGAAATGAGCAAGATCAAAGATTCAAAATGCAAGTTGAAGTTGAGGCGCCGCCACCATTGATGCGAGAAATTGTAAAAAAGAGTCCCCGTTACCCTGCACTGGTTGAATGAGTCCGAATTCGATCAGAAGCGAATGAATGGCTTGAAAAGATTGAAAAGTTAAACTTGGGATAATTACATGGCTTTTGGTAGTGGGTGTTTCTAGCATTGTTTTTCGTTGGCTCAACCCCCATAATAAAGTCACTTGAGGTGGACTTGTTGATGGGCTTAGAAGTTTAGACAAACAATCAATCCTATTTTTAATCAAGTTAATGATCATCTTTGACTAGTTTAAGTTGTACGGTTGGTTTATACAGATTCATCTTGAAATGAATTACATTATTTAGATCTGTTATATTGACTTGAATTGCCAGGTAGCGGGGGCAAGGCTACTGAAAACATTTTTATGATCTTGGATGTTACAACCATTTATTTATGGTGACGTGTTTTGAACTAAACTTTGAGAATACTAGGCCAAGTTGTGATTGATTGACAAATCATTATCATTTCAGTGCAAATGAACTCCTACGAGCATGTAAGTATTACATGATAATACAGTTTTGCCCCTTACATTTACTTAGGAAGCAATAATAGCGTTGTTCAATTACTGATTGGAGTGGGTGTTGCTGAGGACGGTATGATGCCAGGTTTTTTCTCCGAAGAAATCAAGGTCATGTAGGACCTTGATTCGGATAGTTTTTAGTCCATGTCTCTCTGAAAGATTTCTCTAATTCACATAAAACATTTGGTGCACTAGTGCATTCTAATCTGTGAATGTTGTAAACATAGCTATAGTTTATTTTTTATTTAGAGGCATTAGACCTTTACAAATTTAATCTTGAATTCGCCTTTATTTGATCAAGATGCCATCTGAATGATCCAATAAGTCAAGTATTATCGTTCGATATCGTTCGGCCGCAAGGAACCTTTTATTTCTTTAAAATTTTCACAGCGCATTCTCCTAACATAAAAATTATATAAATAGCCTACACTCTATTAAAAATTTGTTTCCCATTAATTAAACTTTGTCTGTTTATATACTTACACAATAATATGCAGTTCCGTGAGACGAATATTTAAAAAAAAAAAATTAATAAGTTACGTGACAAATAAGCGTACCTTAACTTTTGTTCTGGAGGTTGAACATTATAACAATTTAAAAAATTTGTACAAAAATCGGGCAGCAATCAAGTTACATTAAGAGCAATATTTGTATAGGATCAACATGATATCATTTCGGTGTAGGATTTAAATTATAGAAAGGAATAAAGAACAGTTAAAAAAAATTGAACATTCTTCGTAGGAGCAGAAGCAGGTGCTCAAGTAAATTTAGTTTGCGTTCTACATGAAAGTATGTTCAAGTTTATTTATTTGTGCAGGCTAATTAAATAATACGTATATGGCACCCATCGTCAAAACATGTAATTTGAGCATATAAAAATCAAAGCTGGCAGAGTCCTAGTAGAATGTGTCATCATTTACTTAAATTCTTAAATGGTCCGGTCATATTTCTATCTAGGGTTGTTCAATAAAAAAATTAAAAAGAACAGTTTCAATCCAACAGAAGTTGAAATGAAGCTGTACAAATAAATTAGGAGATCTTAGACGAGAGTAGAAAGCTCTATAGTTGCAGGCGGTGACATGCTCTGTTGCGGGAGGCAAATTCGTTTCGCCGTCTTCTCCTAGAAATCAATTCAGCCAGAAAAAGAGAACATGAGTTTAGTCATTCTTCTCATTATAAAGTTTAAAAGTGTTCATAGGATTACTGTTGTACGTAAGTATAAAAGTTTGGATGAGTTATGTTAATTTATCATCTGGAAGTCTGACATTTTATAGTACCTGCTGCCATGTGAAGACGTGATGAACCTGAAAAGCACATAAGCAAAATTGGAACGGATTGCCCATCAATTTTAGGTTTTTATGAGTTTTCAACTTTTTGCAATTTGAGGAAGGGTAGAGTACGCTTCGTAATTCACTTACTAGAGCGCACCCGCCAAATATTATCGCTGAACCAACACAAGCGGTGGCTATCAGTGCAGGACCTGAGAACGAGAGGTGGGTAAATGTGTACCTGAAATCCAAAATTCAAAATTAAAGGATAAACTGGATTGAATATTTGTAATTATTTATATAAACATGAGAACCTACAAAACAATCGCGGATAGGAATAATGGGATGGATAGGAAAAACCCGCCAATTGCGACTCCTCGCGTGACAGTCGCTTTCTGCAAGAAAGACGTTGAACCTGGAGTTCCTGCAAAAAAAATTAACGAACCAGAAGCATAAAATGTTTTGTATTTTTTCTTACGAGATGAACAGGAACTTAAGCTCACGACTCAATTATTAAGGTAGTATTATTACTTTAGAAAATTAGGTATGAGTAATTAGAGCACAAAGTCAAAAACGTTCTTGGATTCTTTGAGCTGCTCGGGTAAGGAGTAAATTTACCCCTGTCACGAGAGTACAAAGAAGACAAGAGTGATTTATTCGCACGAAGCTGAACTCTGAGTGGTTTGATTACCTGTCGCGGCGAAAAAATACTGAGCTGAGGCGACCAGCAACACACAAAGGTTTATTGACAAGCACATTGCGGAAAGACACAAGGTCACTTCGTACACCATTTCCATCTCGCCGCCATCTAAAAGATCACAAAAATGGGGCGAATTAAGACAAAGTTCAAAGAGATTTTTAAAACTTATGCAAATTGTGTGGAATATTAAATGTGTTGTGGGGTCATACTTGTATACTTACGGACAAGCGGAGAGATGATCTCTAAAAGGAAATATAAAGAGTTGAGAGCAAGGAGTAAGGACAGTACAGAAAGTAAGGAGAGGGACCTTAGCACACCATGCCTAAAGTATGCTGAGTGCGGATGGCTTGAGGTCGTGATATTTGAACTATTAGATGTCTCGTTTAAATGCGTAGGAGGTGGTGGAGGATTTCCAGGAGGAGAGAAGTATATACTGCCGTTCATCGGCGGTTTACTGACACTCCCTCCTGAATGCTGGATGTGATGAACTGTGGGTGGTGGTGGCGGTGGTGAGCTGATTTCTACATCTTTGGCAGTAGCTCTCGAAATCCTGGACGACTCTAGGTAGCCCGGGCTCCGAGGATGAATACTAGGGTACGACTGATCTAGATAACCTTTAAAGGACAAAATAAAAGTAAAGAACAATTCAAATCTTTTTTTTAAATGTGTACTCACTTTTACTATGTGAATGTGAATGATGAAGGGCATGATGAGGGTGGCTAGGCGGCCCTTCAATGAACCTAGTAGGGTCGATAATACTCTGGTGATGAAGGTGCGACTGATGTATGGAGGTGTCTGCGGAGAGGGAGGAGCTCGTGAGTGGATGTTGCGTTTGTAGTGGGACATGTGTAGACCCATAGTGACCTATGGAGTGCTTTAGCATCTGTACAAATAAAAAAAATGACAATTAGAAAAACTATCCTTAACATTCCATTCACGTAAGGAAACTTTTGAACTTTCTCCAAAAGCATAATGCAATCTCAATCTCATCCCCAACTCATTTTCAAATGTCTAATTTGTCTCTTCCAATCCAACTTGTCTTCAAACTCTAACTTCATTTCCGAATATTTAGCCTGACTGACAGACAGATTAACTGTTTACATTTTCTTGACAGCACTTGACGTTACATCACATTACATCTACATTTTCGCATTTTTGTTTACCCTCACTTTGCGTCATGTCATTCCTCCAAACTGCAGCATCAGCACAAGCTTTAGTGTTGCTTGCATGAGCAAAATCTCTCATCTTATCCCATCTCATAGTGTCATAGTCTTAAAGTCTATCTTCTCAAGAGTCAAGGGAAGAAGGATACATCACATTACATCTACATTTTCGCATTTTTGTTTACCCTCACTTTGTGTCATGTCATTCCTCCAAACTGCAGCATCAGCACAAGCTCTAGTGTTGCTTGTTGCTTGCATGAGCAAAATCTCTCATCTTATCCCATCTCATAGTCTTAAAGTCTATCTTCTCAAGAGTCAAGGGAAGAAGGCACGACAGACATTTAAATTTTCTTCAAGACTTCTCTCAAAGACAAATTATTTGTAGATTCTTGGCATCCCTAAACTCTATACTCGCATGAATTATTTATGCATTCCTTTCTCAAGCCCATTTGCAGATTATTAAAAAGGTCGTAATTTTAAATGTGCGTAAGTAAAATGTTGGAAATTGCAAAGACGTGACTAGTCGTAGCATGGCGTGACACCCACTATAAAAGTAATATAACGATCTACGCAATGTTATAAAATAAAATCCAAATTTTCAACACAACAGAAAAAAAGTAAACATTTTTGAAAGCAGCAAGGAAAAGGCGGCATACTCAAATACCTCTTATGTAAGCACCATTAGCACTCATTCTTTGAGCAATTGAATTGAATGAGTGAATTGTGTATATGCTTTTCCTTCCCATGTAACCCATTTGAATTTCAAAATTTAAATTAGGTTTGGCGGGAGAACAAAATGCGTACATACCAATCCCATCTACATAACTCAGTAAGACGTTTAGAAAGACTTTCGAAAAGTTGTTTACATTTGGTCTTAAAGTATTAAACATGCGGAAATTTTCATTCATCGCACAAAAGCACAATGTTTACTTAAGAGTTTTCAAGATTTCAAGAGATCCATTTTAGAAAAAAACGTTTCTCACATTTTACGCGGAGGTATGTAGGTATGTAGTGTGTGTTTATGCGTGTGGCCCTCCATGACTCCATGAACACATAATATTGTTATTGCCTAAATGCCTACTTGCCTGGCCTGGATTCGGAGGAGTGGGTAAGCTTGTTTCCTTCCAGGAAAAAACATTTTTATGTCTTGGTTAAAAAACATTTTTTCCTCTTCCTGTTTCATGCTTATGTGCTGTCGCCGTCAAAAGATGTTCATACAATTATATCACATGCTGAATTCGGTAAACATTTTGCATATTCTGAACGAGGAGGATTTTGTGTAGTTTTTTTTATTGCTTTGTAATATGCCAGCGCCTTGTTTAGCGAGTTAGGTTAAATTTATTGGTTAGGGTTGATTTCCGAATTACAAAATGCTTTTGAATTCCTGTCCATTTCACTTATGCAAACAAAAATACAAATACCTTTGTGCTTTTCAACACTCTGGAACATAAAAAAATACCTTGTTTATGTTGCTCTCAACGAGCTATGTAAATATCTAGTGAAAGGAGGGAATGGCCATTAAAAAAAATGAATGTGTTGTATTGCGTAAGTATGCGTGAAGTCTAACAAAGTGAATCAGCTCCTCAATCTTTATCCTTAATATTTATGTTTTCCTCCTCAAAGTCATTTTTCTTATTGGGAAGGGATAGAAACACCTCTGTGAAATACCGACATTATTCTTTGCGATTTGCTATGCATCAGGATTTTGGTGTCCGAAATCCAAAAACCAATCCTTGTTTTCGGAAAATATTGTAATATTTATACCCTGCATTCCATTGGTTGTTATTTTGGAGGATTGTTTGGGTTTGGTTAAAGACTAAAGACTAAGACTAAGGTTCTTTGACGACATCCTTGGATTTTAGCTTTAACGAAAATGTATTCCAATGTACGATGGGTGATATTGCACGCTACAGATGTTCCCTTGAACCTCACATTAAATGTCACATATTACATCACATTCTCAATAATATCCCTTCGGCTCTTGAAAACGAAAAACCGCATTCCACTTAAAAATTTTATGATTGATGATGATGATAGACCACTCTTTTCATTTTCGTGCATTTCCCGGAAGCCGCAAACAATGCTTTATGCTTAAGTAAATGGTCAACTGGCATTGAAAATATTTGCATTTGAACAAAAAAAACTAATCTAACTGGTCAACGCACGTCCTTCGATTATTTTTTATACATATCTCTGGGATATATCAGAGATCATGGTCAATATGCAATGGCTCCTCAGTAACACTCACGACTCACTCCGCTCCCTACACGACATGAGTATTTTGTCTTGCTCATTGATTCAAAATTCTTGGAATTCACTTTCTATATCCTTGCATGATCTTAAGCAGAACCACATGCGTTTTGACCGAGCACCCAGTACCTAACCATTTGGAGATTTGGTTAAAAATGTAAAGTCCATCTGAAATTAATGGCCATGGGCTTCATTCCAATTTCTCCATTAGAATATTAAATGGCAACTGGATTTTTTTTCTTAGAAAGGTCACTTGATAAGTAAACATGATCAAGATACTTTTAAGATTCATTACTTCATCCCGACATAAGCAAGCTTAAAGTTTTGTAGACTTTTATCAAGTTTTAATGAATTCACGTTCGAATAGAATATCTTGTTGAACTTGCTTTAACTGGAGACTAAATGATAATCTTGCTCATGCTCTTTTTCGCTACTTGCTTTCTCCAGATGGCAAACGATCTAAACATGAATTTATTTATGAGCGCATTCCCCTCCAAAAAATGTAAGGATATTTATCACGATCAAGGATCAATGCAAAAAACATGCATAAAATTTTGGAAAAGATGGGTCTCATTCGTAAACACGTGAATCGCTGTGAAAAAATGAAAACGATAAAAATTTAAATATATAACACCATCAAATTGATATTCAGTTCCATCTTTTCTCCTACGAGAACCTGCTTTCAATCATTCTATTGACTATTTGACTGGGCGTGCCAATGAGTATGGGATGAAAAATTAAGAATGCGAAACCCAAAATATTTTCACTCGGTTTGAATCGAATCAACAGCACAGCTTCACCTCTCGCCACATATCAAATTGAATCGAATCCTAATTCTAATTAGTAGTGTTGATACGCTTCTTTTTCTTACTCTGTCTCTGAACACGTTCGGGTTGGAGCTGTGACTGTGTATATTGCTCCTGCTGGTGTGGAGTCCTCGCGGAGTGTTCAATGACCGAGTGTATGCATAGGGCATGATGAGATTGTATAATGTCGGTGTGGTATTTTAGGTACCTACCGCTAGCACTCCATCAGATTAGTTGAAAATCAAAGGATTGCAATGAGACCAGACCAGACCAGACCAAATCAAAGAGTAAAAATAATTTGGCAAGTTTTGTTCACTCTGCTTATCATAAGCAAAAGGAGTTTTTTTCGCAGGTACCACATTATTTCTTCAGCCCTTGGAGCAAAAGCAGAAGAAAACAGCAGCTGTCATGTTTCAAGAAGCTTCTTCACAGAACATTCTTTTACATTTCACTAGAGCACATTGAAGTTTTCATTGTTGCCTAACCAAAACCATTGTTACATTCGATTCTCTCAAGAATCTCTAGAGAAGACAAACACACACCTTAATTTTTTTCTACGCTTTTTTAGCTGGAGATAAGATTAGAAACAAGACAAGGCACAAACACTGAAAGACAACATATCCAGTAATAAAAATCAACAATGTTCAATCCAAATAATTTAACTTGATGGGTAACAAGGTGAAGCTTAAGAGCACCTAAGAACGACCGCATTTTCACCAAGATTTCCGAAAACGATTTATTTACGTGACCTCATCTTACAAGTCTACACCCTCATCCCATCTCTTTCAAACACAAACTTTTGGTCACTTTGAAACTCAAAGACAAATTGTTTTTTTACAGTTGTTCACGAGAAATTATCAAAGGCAAGGCTATAGTGAAAGAGGATTTTCTCCTAGGCCTAGACCTAAGTAGCTACCTGAACTTTTTTTTCGCAAATCACATTCCTTGTTTAGATCTCGGCGATTAAGTGAACGGTTCACAGTTCTCAGAAAAGTTGAGTCGGGTGAGTAGAGAAGACCCTGTCTTGTCCTGTCTCCTCCTCTCCTCATGGACCATTGACCATCTCATGAATAAAATCTCACATGCAAGCCCTGCTTCTGCAAAGCTGCCCAAGACCTCTACAAGAAGCTTCAAACTGGCACTTGCCATGACTTGGCATTCGCACTGCATCTCTGCACTATCTCTACTCTCATTTTTACAGAATGGGGAGGTTTTTTCATTCTTTTAATTCAAATCCACTGCAGCTGACTTTCATCCTGATGCGGAAAAGTTTAGTCAATATTGTATCAATCAGAAAAATATTACCTCCCATCGAAGGAAAAAAATGCAGGGTTGCATGCTTCACAAAACAAAACAATTTATATAGTATTTTTTAAGTGGTGAACTTTGATTCCTAGAGTCAATACTCTTGTTCCCGTTTTCCCTGCCAATTTTTTTCTCTCTGAACCTCCTCCTCTCAAATTCCAATCGATTGAGAGAAAATAATGAATGATATGATGATGTTCATGGTGGTACCCTGGCCACTCTGACTTTGCTTCTGGTTTATTCTAATCTGATCTGTTCTGCTGTGGCGATGTGATGATGAGAAGGAGGACGATCGAGTTGAAATTGAAACATTTTTTTTATAAACTGACTACATGCCTCCTGTTTTGAAGTCTTGGTAAGTGTGAAACTGGAAACTGATCGAATCAGTGATCCTAGCATAATATATTCAGAACGAATGTCCTATGCAGGTATCCTGATATCGAGGTATCTCTTCCTTAGCCAAGGTGGCAATGCCATGGCTTTCTTATACACTTGACGTTTCCTCCAACTCAAAAGTTTTTTTTCACTATTGACTGTTTACTATTTACCTAATGATGATTATACCGCGGAGGACGGATGAAGTGCTGCGACTAGGTAGAGTGATTATGATTATCTGAGAAGGGAAAAGAAAGTGCCTCTACATATCCATACACTAACACTCTACAACCACATGGGATCACTGTTTGTCAGCAATAATAACAATCGCAGCGGCGGCCACAGCAGTTTACAACCTCACCACACCATCAACATATTTCATCGAAATTGTTCGTACAAGAAGTATCTCTCCTTAAAACATTACCATACAGATTTACATCAGAGAAGGAAGAGAAGCAATACAAATGCTAGGGTTTTTCGGCACATTTGACATGAGCAAAAAAATTTGTTGCAGAAAGGAAAAGAAAAGGAGGTGGACATTATCATATTGCCAAAGAGGGCTCAGCAACAATTGTATTAGTAATAGGCATTAGGTTTTTTGCCTTTATTCCTCCTCATTATTCTAATTTTACAATATGTACGTAGGTAATTATTGCTTTGCTCATGTCCCATTAATAACTTAGTTTGGTTTGCCTAAGCTGTTACTGGTACCACTTTAAAATGCTTATGTAGACCAGAGTTTAGAAAAACATGCATACATTTAATTCTCGTCATGTCATGATCCACGATGAAAAAAATGCTTTGGTATTATTTTTTATGTTGGGCAATGCAAATATGCTTGGTGTTCTTCTTTAGAGTATTGCATCGTATCGGATGATCGAACCAGATTCGCATTCCTTCCTTCTGGTCTAGCCCAACAGCCCAAGTCCAGTCCCATTCTTTACGTAGGTAGATTAAAAACCGATTTTAAGAACCGAAGAAGTGAACAGACTGGAATTTCAGGCGTCTGTTGGCTTCTTATTACTGGTTTCGCTTTCAGCTCAACAATAACTTTGCTCTTTTGCAAAATTTTATAGGCAGTTATTTTTATCCTCGCGTTGCATTCCAAATGAGAGATGAGTCCATGAGCAAAACTCGCTTTTCCTTTTATTTCTGACGGGATCATGTAGATTGTAGATGGTAGATGGTAATGATTATGATGACGAAGATATAAACAAAAGAGCAACGCCAAGCAAAAAACTCAATCAGATTGAGAAAATTGCAAATATTTTTTTTACTAGTAGAACAATGTGAATATAACATTAAGCCTCCATTAAATGATAAAATGATTCAAGAATATCTTGCCAGGAGCCACTACAGAAAGACAGAAAGTGTTGATGTTCTGCCGGTCTGGCAAAAAGGAGCTTGTTTGGCTTTGGTTCAGTTGTGGAATGGAATGATGATGTGACAAGCCGGTTTTGAGATTTGCCTCCTTTTCTTTTACAGCCATTTAGGCCAAGAAAACAAAGCTAAATATTTGAATCAATTAAATTAAGGTTAAACTTTGAAAATATATATCTCCTGTATTGGATAAATGCTTAATGCTTTGAACTTAATAAGTTTTCGAATCTAACATGACCGTCATTGTTTAAGTCCAACGTCGAATAAGTATTTTGTTCGTGATTCGGAAATATTTATTAATCCAGATAAAAGGTTGCTGAAGTTCACAAGCAGTATGAAAAAATTAAACCAGTCCTTCTTTTTGAATTTCACATTACGTTTGTATGCAAATGAGCTGCACTCTTAGGAAATGCTCAGATTCTTCTAGGACTTTTCTTTCACTTTCAGAATGAATAATTCGCTTAAATAGTTTTGACATATGGATGGGAAGTAAATGAAAGATGATATTGTTTTGCTGTCTAGTCTTCTCATTTCAGTTTGCATTAGAATTTACAATTACATCCTTCCGTTTTCATATGCATTTTGATGATTTTTTGAGCGTTCCTCCTCCTGCTTCTGTATCGGTGTGGAATGCACAAAAACAAAAAGAACATGTGCGTGTTCGGCTAGTGTTAACGCTGTAATTTGAGTAGTACAATGTAACTTATCCCTAATGAAGTATTTGAAGTAACGCCCCTGAGACAGGGATCAGAGACATGAGAGACATGCCATTCATACCAAGAATCCAGGAGAGTACAGTATGCGTATCACATGCATAATTCATGATCAGCTTTCATTACTTTACATCTCGTTTCTTGCTTTTACGTTCCCCCTAAAAAAATTATCCATTTAAAGGAGTAGATTATAACAGATTGCTTTAAATTTTCAAACCACCCGTGTAATTTGGTTTTGGTGTATGAGCTCGAGTCATGTAAATCTTGTCCAGGAGTTGATAATTCATAAAATTCATAACAAAAAAAAATTGCACCCAGTCCATTCACAACAGCATCACACCACGCACGAATAGTTTTTCAACGGATTGATGTTGACGTTCGAGTGCCAACTCCAAAACAGACAAAAATGCATGTAATGAATGGAAGGCAAAAGAGAGTAATTATTATTGCTCCCCAAGTTGACTACTCCTTTTTTATCTACTCCCTAAGCAGAGTATCAATGATAGTTTGACAGTGTAGCTTATCCCATTCCGCATTGTGCCTGTTATGGAAATGCTCATTTTTACGGCTGCAATCATACGACTCTGTAGTTTGGCTTCTTTTATTTAACCGAAAAGAATCCGTTTATGGCTTATGCCATTATTACCTTATTGTTTTAAGGTATTCAGGTTTTCATGTACAAACGCCTTTTCCCATTGTGTACGAAGGGACATTATAGGCTTCTTTGGTTTTCATTTTTTCAATTTATCAGGAAGTAAAATGAATATTTCATGTTATGACACTAGTTTTCCAGCTGAACAACGCATAATTTGACAGCAAGTTGGAGTTCGAATGTAGATGAGGTCAAGAAGCCAACAAGCTTTTTCACTCTTTATCTCAGTGCATGATAACTGGATTGATAAGGCGCGTAAAGAATGAAGCATGTGCCTAGTATGCCATAGCATGCCACTGGTGTTTTCCAAGTCAAGGCACCCGTCAACATTAACTATCTGCCATGTCTCACTTCCATAAACAGCCCAGTCCCATTCATCAGCGTAGACAAGACAAAAAACAAAAAAAGCGATGCAGTGGCACGCAAAAATACAATTGCTTTCGTAACTTTTACTCCCGAATTGTAAATAGTGGATTCCACTCGGAGGGAACGATAGGAAGCTGTAAAATTTACCATTCCTTTACACTCTAGTAACGTCTTACAGCTTATCTTGGACTGTGATCAACCCAGATCAAATCAAAGACTAAAACTAGGAAGGCTTTTGAATTGTTGGAGTCATCTTTCTTCGTTTCCTCCAATCCATAGCAATTTGGTAGGTGTACCATTAAGATTTCAATCAGATTTGTTTTTCAAAGAATGGAGGAGATAATATTCGACTAAAATGGAGAATATAAAGGCGATATGACTTGTGTATATGTTCTAAAGAGACAGGTAGATAATCATAAGAGGAAATGGGAGCATCACCATCTCCATAAGAAGTTTAATGTGGAGCACAAGGCAAGACCATACCAGACCAGACGAGATAATTGCGCCTGAGCATTCAATAAATGACCAGAGTATAATAAACTAGATGGCTTTTGTCTTTTTATGTAACTCCACATCTTCAAATAGAGAAACTGATAAAGGACTATAGAATTAGTTTGGCATATAGGGAGGGATCATGATGATAATAAGATTAGTGACTATATTATGCAGCGCGATTTGTGATTATCATTATTTGTATTATGCATGCGAGGAAAATGCATGCGTAAAAAACTAATCTTTTTCAACTGCTTTCGTCTTGCTACATTTTTTATGATTATGATTATGCCGTGTCACAGTTTTGAGAAAATACTGACACGTTTCAATGTTTCAAAAACATCCTGTGTATTTACTCTAGGGTGTAGGGAGTGGAGGGTGTCCTTCTAAATTCTAAATTGAACCACGTGTGATTCTAAGAAGAGCCTCAAAAAATCAAAATAAGCGTAATGATGATACAGCAGGAATGAATGAATGCATCAGAATTTACAGAATTTAGAACGTCGGATGACATTTAACTATCATGAGAGTCTCTTCCCTCCTGTTTTTATTATCATTTTGTAGCTCTCTGTTCAGGTCTCCCACTGCAATAAAAAATTGTATTAATCTATTGCCTTCATGATTCATGATGATTGCCTATTGCCAAGAACTCTAGCCTCTTTGATATGGTGAATGGGTTACTCATCCTTTTCAGGGGTAGAGTGTGCGTGGCCAGACTAAAAAGGAGAATGAGACATTATTTCATGCCATTTTTATAACAAAATGCGAATAAAACTGATTCAGAGATGATGATGACGAAAGTCATTGTATTTCTTTATTTTTTGCGGCGGTGGCGGGTGCGTTCTTCTACGAAATTGTACTCATTTGTTGATCTTCTTTTGTCATTTTTTATGAATGAAATCATGTTTGCTTCTCTTTTCCATTATATTTTATTCTTCGCTTCATTTCAAAGAAGCTTATGTGAAATGTGAATGTAATGAAATGAATCAGATTTTTTAGCTGAACTTCTCAAAAAGGAACAAGTTCCCATTCATTTCTTATCTACTTTATGACATCAACCTAAGCTTAGTGTGGAGGTGGAGAACATGAGCATGACTCTGTTTGTTTTCCACGAATGAGAGGATGAGAGACTGTTGTGAAATTAGATTAAAATCAAATGAAACGGTGATCAAAATCAAATCAAAGTTGTGTCACGAGAATATGTTATTATCAATATCAACTAATACATCGATTTTAATTCTTGGGAAGTGGAATATCGCAGAAAATGTGTGAAATCTGCAAGACTTAAAATGTTATATTTTCACATTGAATATATTTCAAGTTCAGATAATCAAAACCTATCTCGAGAAGAAACTGAGTTTTGACTCAAAATATTTTTATTGGTGTCGCCTGTACTTAAAAAGTTACATGCATTTCTGTCACTCCGATCACGGAAAACACTAAACAGTTAATTTTAAGCGAATGTAACTCTGTGTATTTCAGTTACATAATTATAACAATAACGAATATAATGCACTATCAAGTTTGCTTTGCGTATATGCAATATATCAATTTGATTAAATAATCAGAAAGCCACATTGTAGTATTTCCTTAGCTTGCATCTTGCATTATTTCACTAATTGATCATGAAACATAATATCTTCCCATTTTCTCGGATATTGCATATTCTGAATAGTGTATGGGTTAATTTTTTTATGTAAATCCTCATCCCTACATAAAAGTTCATTGTTATCCTTAGGACTTTTTTGTGTGAAGCCCATTACACTGTAAATTATAGCATTATGACTGTCACCATAAAAAAGCCTACATAAAGTTAAAAGTTTGGTTAGACTCTCTCTCTTTCTTACTATCACACTCTGAGTATTAGATCGGGTTTGAAGTCTAAAACTGGGCCTATATTAATTCAAATAAATTCATGCGACATTATGTAAATTGTAAAACCGTCGGGGAAAATGGTGTAGAGTACAATGGGAGAAGGAAATTTTTACCTTGTCACATTAATTCTTTCACTGAATAAAGAATAAAATAAAATAAAAAATCCAACTTTTTGTCTTTTTCTTACTGGACCCGTAAATTTAGTACGTGCGTATGAATGGAAAGATGCAGATGTGTGCTTGAGTTACAAACCCTCCAAAACACAATCCACTTGGACAAATAGGACCAGAGTAGGCCAAGCAAATGCGAAGCTTTTTCATGAAATATTAATATGCCTAGAGTAAAAGTTTGTCTTTAATTCTGGTACGAAATGTAATGTTTTCTGGAGACTTTTGCTTACCTCAGCCAGCGCAGCAGGTTACAGTTTCTCAATTGCTCTTAGCTAGCTTCTGAGTGAAGACGCCGATGGAATCTTGATTTTTATTTTGTTGGGATGATGTTGGTGATGCTCTTCTTCTTCGAAAATACTCTGATTTTTCTAGTGCAGATGGTATTTTCCTGTCCTGGGCTTCTTCTCGAGAAGTGATGTTTGCCGAACGTAAACTTTTCAACGTCATCGTCTCAATCTCACCTCATCTCACAGGATCTCCTTTACAGAGATTTTGCTGGTGTGATCACTACTTCCACAATTACTTAGAGAATGAGAATTGTTTTTAAGGTGTGTCACAGTCTCCATAATCCTCTGCTAAAGAATTTCTTCACATTTCGAGATTTCCTCGAAAAAGAATCTTCCCATTCTTTACATGGCGTCACTATACCCCAGCACTTTAAATGAGGCAAGTTAAGGACCACTTAAGTCACTAAATATCCCGCATGCCACACCACATAGCTTTGAAGCTTTTCTAAATAGCCTTTTTAAGTCTGAGAGAAAATTTTATAGCTTGAATTGCCTATTGACCAAACATTCACTGAAATCACGTGAGCAAGTAGCTACATAATCCATGCACGCAACGAATCTCAACAAAGTGTATTGAGCTAACAATTTGCCTCTTGAATCTTTGGTGATATATGTTTTCAAAGTGATACTTCAAAACTTGAAAATCCTGCAAAAATCCAAAGAAACAAATCATGATCACGACCTTACTCCGACCCGCAACATTCCGAGAAGCTCGTCATCAAAATGTGTATCTATCTAAGAAAATGAGTGAATCACAGTCCAGGTGATAAAACACTTGCATACCTTATCTTAAATAGCGATAATATAATTTATATAATGCAATATCTCTGCGATTTTTTGTCTACTCATTCCAATTCATTTCTTTAGTTAAATAAATGCCAACAGAAGAAACCATATACACCACACTTGTGTCTTAAACATTCTTAAATGATGCGTCAGTAACGTAATTATTTTTCTGAGAAAAAAGGACGTACTCACGTCTCACATTCTAAACGCTCGCTAACACACTTGAGTAAAACGCTTCAGCGAGATTCCTCACTTGGCACCTTAAGCGAATAGCATTCCGTATTAAATTTTATTACAAAGAGTATCGATGCACTTGCAAAGTCACCTTGCAAAACGGTCTTGACTGAATGGAGGAACAGGTAACCTGACACATGAATAGATTCTGACAATGCGAATGATCCTCTTCGTCTCAAAAATCGGCTAGGTTATTTCTCTCTCGGCAAAAAAGTTCTCTTTCATTTCTACATCAGCAAAGCTTTTTGTCCTGTTTTATTTACCCAGTCAAGTCAGAAGGCCAAGTAAATAAAACGAGCGAAACAATGCGTTACCTCATAATTGTCTAGTGCTCCGTTATCGTTATCATATCAGCATTCATTTGAGTCTTGTACTGTAGTCAAGTCCAAGTCAAGAAAATTATAATATGATTTGATGAGTCTCAACTCCACGGGACTTGTACGGTTTTCTTCCCGTAAGAGACTGACTACTCCAAATAGAGCCTATTATGTATGCGTGCGGTGAACTGCCATGCAAAATAACGAGCTAATCACCTGTCTCTCTAAAAAGACATTTCTTTGACTTTCTTGCTAATTTGCACATTACACAGTGTAGAGCATTGTCATTTTTACTACGAGCCGAAATCCAAAAGACAAAGTGAAATTGTTCTCGTTGTCTATGAGCATTTCGTATTTCATACATTGCGTTACGCCCGATTTCAGTCCTTTTCTCTTCCTATTTGAATAAATGGATCTTGAATCTATCTCTCTTTTTAATCCTGGTATTCCTGGTGTTGTTACCGTCTTTGCTCAGACGAAATCACCGGTTTTTGCTTATTTCTGCTTGAATCTGTTGAATATCAAAACTTCAAATCCTGGTTCATTTTTTTCATGCATCAACG
>JAANSQ010000559.1:0-22123 GCA_036850885.1 Lepidocyrtinus dapeste
AGTTTTTAAAATATTTCTCAATGAATTTCATGAGATACGACTTTAACCAAGAAATACTATTTATCATATCATGCAAAAAGCATGAACTTGTACTTGTTTAAACCGACTTGACAATATTTCTCGCCATAAATTTCAAAATGGCATTTAGAGTCATGAAGCTAGTAATATTATTGTCTCTTCATGACTGCAACTTTTAAAAATTTTACCGTTCAAAGCAGCAAAACATTACAGACACACTTTTTGTGTGTTATCGACATCGCATACGAAGTAAAAGTATTGCTTTTGCCAGCCATCACTATATTTTTTATATCTTTTCTTTCATCTACTTTATAACTCTTCAGAAGCTGTTGACTTTTTGCTTTGTTTAGATATGTAGTTTGGTTGATTGCTGCTGGCATCACAGACTCATGTTCTATGCATGGAATCATAAAAAAGACAGAATGGTTATTCTTCGTATCTTATTTGATGCAATATAACACAATCGGATTGTTTTCTTGGAGAAATGAGCTCGTCATAGCAGACGACGACAAAACTATGGCGTCGTCATTGTTACAGATCTTTTGTTCTCTCTTTTGCTACTATACGTAGAGCTGCAGAAAAATACGCGTGCATACACGGCTACCGGTGTTACTGATTCTTAGAAAAAAGTCTAAAAAAGCTAATTTCGCTTGACAGCCCTAAACTCACATAAAAACTTTAGAAAAAGTGCATAAGATGCCATAGGGGTGGTGGGTGGCTTACTACCGAGAACAACCATACATATTTCCACAAAGCATATGTTAATACGGGTAGATATGTGATACCATAAAAACTTGTAAAACTTTTTTTTTGGTCTTGCTTTTATTTCTGGAAAAAAATGAGATGAAAAATTTGATGACGACTTCATAGATGTTTTGCAATTTCAATGGCAACTTACAGTTGAGGGCACAAACTCTGGTCAGGAAGGTGTCAAAACTTTTTTGTCNGCGCAATGATTCTTGTTATCACACGATATTCTTCTTTCTTCCACCTTGTCGCCTTTTTTATTAGCGTATTTATTGCAATCATAATACTTTCATTGGAGATATCCCAATTCCTTATGCGAAATGCTAATATTTATGTTTTACAGCTTGAAGTATTTTCTTGTTTCCCCCATCATCAGGTCGAAATTTGCATACGTGGGAGATAAGATTGCAGACTTTTACTCACCTACCTGCAGGTGAAGTACCTAGTATTGTCGGAAATCGAAAGGGCAACTCGAATAAATTGCCTTGTTGATAAGATACCAAGTGAATTACTACATTTTGTAAATTTGCATACTATTACAACTTGCTCAAGTTTTTGCTCAAAGTAATTGTGAGCAAGCAAACTTGGCTTTCTTCAAATCTGTCTTCATTTTAAATCAGGCAAAATATATTTGACTATTGGTAAATTTGAAAGAAGCACGTAGAGATAAAATGCAAATTTGTTGTTTATGTGCCTATATGTGTTTACCTTTTTTTATCTGGCACTGCACGTAAACCTTTGTTTTAGTTCATGTCAAAAACCTAGATTGAACCGAAGTTACAAGTGCCGAATTTTCTATACAAAGGGCAATAAAAAGGTAGTCGTGGCATTTTTTACATTATTTTTAGAATTATCATGTAAAACAGCTTACACAAAATTCTGGCGCTAGCTTAAGAAGCCTTAATATTCCATGTCACCTCTTCATTCATTATTTTAAGTAAGTACCTCACCAAGTGAAGTGGAAATATGAAAAATGTTAAAACACAATGATGCTTATCATCATCCAGCTTAATATTGAAGCTCGTTTGTAGTTTGCTAGTATTCCTAGTATCCCTTCAATTTTAGCACATAAAGAAGTCATTTTTTTCGTGGGGAGGGAGAGAGCAAGAGCGGTATAGTATTTTGTATAATGCCATCAAATCCTTATAGTTCAGTTCTGCATTAACAAACAACAATGAGTTAAAGCTAAGTTGAAAAAGCAATAGAGCGAAATGTTTACAACTTCTAACGGCTTTACCTAGGGGGTACTTAAACACTATGTAAACCATCATTTCGACTCGGGCGAAAACCTATATTTTCCTAAATCTGTTTTCTACATAAAAACTACCCCGTGTGTTCCTAAGCTCGCAATAAGTTTTATTTTTTTTGTTTGGTTGGTGGTGAATCTTTCTTTTCCCAAGGTTGGCTGCTTTACTGTGTTGCTTGTTGTTTGCTGCTGGAAGAAGAACAAGAATAGAAGATTCCGAAAGAAGAGAATATATCATGCATTAGTAGAGAGGACACTGTGTGCATGTGGAAAAAAGAAGAGGGTTCAATTTGGCCTTCCTTCACGTCAAATCTCATTGCCATTATTACAACCATCAAGCTCAAATTTTTTTTCTTCTTGTTCTGAATCTCCTTATTTTCCTAAAAGTGTACCATATTAGTTGTGCGTACTTGTATGGGCTGTGTTGTAGTATGTGTAGTAATGCACAACACATTTTTGCTTGAACTTTTTATCACCTTCTTCCTGAAAAAATACTCTTGTCCAGGTTTATTAAAGTGGCAAAAGCATAAAAAAATAAGCTTAGAGCTAGTTTTCCCATCTCCTCCAGCTATAGAAAAAAATGAAGGTACCTTGCCATGCAGGACCCATAACACAAGGCTAACTATGGAACATAAGTAGGTGGGTACTAGATAGAGATTAAATGCGCTTTTTCATTTATTCACTACCTATAAGCATATATACATACTTACATGCGTGCGTGAGTATATACATACATACATTAGAGGAAATACATTATATACATAAACATGCAATCTTGCTACAGTGAAAAAAAAACACTAAAGAAGAAGAAAATGACTTGGTCGTAATGTAGGTAATAGCTTAAAGATAGTGCTTCTTCTTTGTCGATGAGTACTTGATGCAATCTGGGCAATGGTTATGTTGATGATGATATTATTGTAAGGACCAGAACTAGAGTTTGTGAGAGAGCCCTGAAGGTAGTGAAGAAGAGCATTGCAAGCTCTCCTGCTAACTGGAAAGTAAAATTTGTCGTTGTAGGTCTAATAAATAAACTATCTTCCTCTATGCTTTGCTTTTTCTTGTGATCCTTGAGTATTGCTTTGTGCGTTTGTGTCCAAGACAGAAAATGTTTGAGTAAATATTACAGTAACCAAACATATCTCAGGAACAGACAGACATTTTCATTTTTGGTGATAATCACAACTCGAAGCAAATTGAATTAACGTGGTATATTGATTATTACTACTACTATTGTATACAACTTTCTCAAATGCAATCAGTACAAAGCAAGCTAGTATGTTGATAAGTTTTCAAGTGATACTAACTGTTATAATTTATGTCGTGTAAATTTTCAAAATGTCTTTACTGCGTCACTACTTCTCGGGATTTAAATGTTTAGTATCAAGTATCCAATTTCTTATCTTTTTTACGGGGTGAAATTTGCTTTAACTTCCGATTCTCTTTACCCGTGGCCCAACAATAAATTCCTGAGATTTGGAAAAGGGTGGAATTTATGTGCACAATGTAATACTCTTTAAAGCATAAAAAGTTTACATAATATGCTAATATTTTGTTATCAAAAGCAACAAATTACTTGTAGTTAACCTCATGTTATTACCGAAAACTGTCTTTTTAGTGTTGATAAAACATCTTGGGACGACAATTTGTAAAAAAACTGCACATTTTGATCGGTCACATGTATGTAGTTCAGTTACTATAGTAGTAAACAACGTGTTTTTTTAATTTTTTCTCCCAGTTTGAAGCAGTGAATGGAGCCCGGAGAGCCCAGCTTGTGATTATCATGATCATCATCGCATAATAAAAAAGGTAGAATAAAAAAGTGCATCATCATCGTCACCACCATCATTCATGAAGACAACATACAACAACAAAGCTTGTGTGAAGTTTACTACTACAACCATACTACACGCTTTTGGATCTTTTGGAGTTGACGACTAAGCTCCAACTCCAAATATAAAGTGGCGTTTTGGATGGAAGGTGGTTCTTGGGGAAACACGAGAGATTAAGGTTGTACCAAGAGAATAAAAAAGCTAGCAAAAAGGCCTTTAACTCTTTCACTTTGTTCACTTCACCACTTTCATCCGATCCGTGAACGTAACGACATCAAACATCATCATCTGCACCAGCACTACACGTTCATAGGAAAAAGCAGCGGTAGCTGCATAAATAGCCAGAGCTTCTTGTAGTGTTGCTTTCGCACCGACCGCACACACGTCACGACAACTGCACGAGACTTTTTTTATGGAACGATATCATCTTTTTTGTCTACTTTGAGTAAGTCATAATATTGCATTCAATAAAAAACAATTTTGGCATTAAAAAGGTATTTATAAAAATCAATTGAAGCGATAAAATACATGATTCAACAATCAACATTTCGCATGCATGTATTTGCAGAAATCGAAAGCTTTTAATATGCATTAATATAAAAAAAATATATATGATATATCTTTAAAAGCCAACATCTTCATTTACTTTAACTATTTTGATTCAATGAAAAGGTGCACACACATACACACACGGATCCTCTGGCTGGGGCTGCTGTCAAGAATAAGAGCTTAAAAAGAAAGTTACTTTGACTGGTACAAGGAACGTTTTTTACACAAGAACATAACATTGAAATCGTGCAGTATTCATATGATAATGGTAATACACAATCTGAGCAGACCTGTTGTTATTCTTGTTGCTGCTTCCTCCTGAAAAAGACTTGCAGCTCTGTGTCGTAGCGTGACTCTTTTTTTCTCTCTAAAAAATATTTAGTGTGCTGTTTCTTTGTGTGTGTTAAAGTGAAGCTTCACAAAAGAAAAAAATAGAGAGAGACTTGTTTATCGTTTGTGTGGTCCTTGTAATTTTCATAATGATTCAAGATTGCTTACGATAAGTTCTTGATTACGCACTGATATAAGAATTTTTTTTCTTACATTTGATATCCTCGATAATTATTTCATCAATTTTTTGATTGATAGTCATGGATTATAGTTGCATTATCTGATCACTTCCTTTGCTCAAAAATATTATATTTTTTCAGTATTCAAACTCCTAAATGTGAAATTATTTTGTGATAAAAAACCTAGTGCATATTTACTAGTAGCGAATTCAGTGAATATCGTGAATACGTTAGAAAACTCTGAGAGTATATTCAACTTTTATATTTTTATTGTTGTGATAAACTGTGAAAATTCTGATTTTGTTTTACCTGGAAGGAACAAAAAAAACTTTTTTTATTTGGTACCTTATAAATTTACTCGTGAGTAATGACATTGGTTTTGCAAGTTTTGGGATAATTGAAAAATAAGAATGCGGATTAGTGGATTTGTCTAATTTAGACTTTTTATCCATATTTACTTGGTGCTGGATAAAGAATGCTTCTCAGCAAGACTAGAGTATTAAGGTAAGAATCGTTACAGTATCACTTCATCTTGACAGTTTCTTTACTAAAGCTATGTTTTATTCTCGTTTTTGCAATGGGCATTAAAGTACAGTTATCCAGGGAAGTGATCCATGGCTAGGCAAAACTTTGCAGGTGAAAGAGCCTCACCCGTAATAAAATTAATTGCACCATGTATCTCTTGAGACATTTAATTGCATGTTTTATATGGACGTGAAAGGATCTTACAATTATTGCATAAAATAAAAAGTCCCTTTGAAATGCTGCTCACGCATACCCCCTAAAATTGACAGTATTTTACAGCCCCTTTGAATAGCATTCTCATATATCTCTTTGCTTCTCCAAGCATTTTATTTACTTTATCCCCTTTGACTTCTTTTTACTAATAGGTTCATTTGACTAGCGTAAATGGCCCTGCGGATTTATTGCTTCTTTGATGCACTTGGAGTTATATAGTGCTACAAATACATAAAGAATGCTTATAGCCGAACAAGTACTCTTTTTTTACAATAATGTTCTAATAGCCCGTGTGTAGCTGACTTCAAATACTGTTACAATTTTTTTCTGGGAAACAACACACTTCTTCTTATCAATGTTATGGAGCCATTTATTTTTATTCCCTTTTATGACTGTCTCAAGTTTCAATAATCCTGAAAAGAGTGCCGAACAAATCACCCAACCGAAAGAGACTTGAAGCTTGTAAGAAGAAGAAGAATGATGGGACTGGCTTCTTGATTCAAACTTAACATATTAAGTATCTAAGGTGTAGAGCAGGAAAAGCTTAAAATAAAGCTGCCTGTATTACTTTTAAATAGGGAAATAAATGTACGTAAAGTCATATATGCTGTCGTTTGCACTGGATCGCTACTTGAGTTATTGTCGAACCCTTCCACTATAACAATCAGTCAGACTACTTTTTCTTCAGTTTCTCAGTGACAGTCTACAATGTTATTATTAGTTTAATGTCCTTCACTTTTTCCAAAAAAGAAAAATTTTCACTCGCATATAATATGTAGTATGATAAGAGATTCAGCATAAATGTGTAAATATATATGGTTATTTACAATTGTCTTTTTTTCACGGTCACTTCACACTTTTCATTCATGCGTACGTAAAGCAAACTTTTAGCTTTAATATAAATAAATCCTGTTTTTACAGCAAATCCTTATGATATTAAAGTGTCTTCACTTAAGCTACTTTTGTTTAGAAGCATTTACATATATACTGATTGTTGCTGGACTACTGTCTTTTAGCATCGATTCACTGAACTTGTCAGGGTTGCAGGAGACTCGGCAAATGAACAAAGAAAATTGCTGTCTTTTATGATGTCTCGACACATGTCTGTCTTTGGCTGTCGCAATTTTTTTTCTTAAGACTTAATGATCATTTTAGTGAATATTTACTAGTGAAAAATAGATGCCACACAGAAATCAATTAATATTTAGACTCAAGGCTAAAATGAATGGAGGTATGAAACAAGGCGATTCTACAAATAAATTTTTAAAAAGAACTAAAAATGAAATGGTTTTTATTTGAATAAATAATGCATTAAGCAATTTTGATGATGAACTGGGACGCTTACATAAAGCCAACTATTACTTCTCATCGTGTTAGTAATTTTTAAACAACAAATTACAGGTTATTGTTATGTTAAGTAGGGTTCCATCACCATATATATCATCATGTGAAAATAATATTGAATTTCACTTTGTCTATTGCCTGAGCATCCAAAACCTTTTTATTTCAAGTTCTCGCATCCGGTTTTCATTGTGAAGTATCTGTATTTTAAGGAGCAGATGATGAGATGAGAAGAGTTTTGAAGATCAAGTGAACGTTACACATAAACTTTTTGTACGAAAACGTGTATAAATAAAAACGTATTAGTTTACGCCATCATGACCATGATTCAATGAAAGATAAAAAAGGGAGCAACATTTTCCCATGCATGGGACCAGGAAAGGGATATGGAAATCAGAGACAGACCAAAAACACAATAAAACATTGGCAATTATATGTAAGGAAACAAGTTAAAGGGCTCGATCGGTTATTTTAAATTTAAAGCAAGATTATCATGTTATGAAGAAAAAAGTTTGGTCATAGTTGGGGTATAATGACTGACTGGTTGTTTGGCAAGTTTTCATCTTGTTTTACCCTGAATCATTTAACATGCAGTTGTGAAATGATTATAGATCGCAGCGTGAGCTTATCAGGTCAGCTTGTTTTGTGGAAAATTGAAATTTAACGATTCATTCGTTTTATCACTCGCTCCGCAATACCATTTACTGCCCCATGTTCCATAATGTTTGGTTTTAAGCATTGCAGTCACTAGTCATCAAATCAAAGGATTGAGTGAGTAAAAGAGAAAATGTTTACGAGTTTTCTCCAAAGGAAAGAGGAAACGAAAATATTCAAAATATTCTTTCTCTAGAAACTTGTTAACTTTTGAATTTCTCATGAATGTCTTTCACGTAGGTACATAATATCTTGGAATTATCGTTTACTTGGTTGACTGCCGATCTCCATTATTTGAAAAGGAACACACCACATTCCTTATTGAAACAGAGAGAAATACTCGATTTGGTGCTCACACAGAGACAGAGTAAAAAGAGGTAAAAGAAGCTCATCTCTCTGAAGAAGAAAGAAAGAAACGGACAGTAAAATTCATCTTGATGGCTGTCGACCGACAATATTAAAATTCCGGAACTGTGAATTACACATCCATTGCATTTGAAGAAGAGACCACTCAAAAGAAAATAACAAAAAACGAAGGAATGAGAAGCTAAAAGCAAGGCTGCTGCTGTAAAAACATACAAAACTTTGACTTTAGTTTTTTATATGGATCACAAACATCAATTTGGAATGCATTGTATTTTGTGTATTGTCGTTGTCCTACTAGAATAATATGTGTCTTCTCATCTAACAGTCACTCTCTCTCTGTCTCTTGACATTGCAGTTTCTTACTTGTTTTGTTCTTTACCTACAAGACTACTACCCCGTTACATTGTTGTCTAAATGCAAGTATTGAAAAATGTGTGAGAAAGTGAGTGACTGACTATGTAAAATTTCGTCTTTCACTTTGCCTTTTTCTGCCAGTTTGCTCTCGAAAACGAAAATTTTTTTTTATATTAGAGCTGGACCAAACACGCAAACCAATACAGTTCTCTTTTTTGGCTTTTTCTCTATTGCGGTGACTTGACTTTGTTCTGGTGAAGCAGGAATCACCATCAAAAGACTGTGAAAAGGCAGCTTGTCGAATGAATTCACAATTTTTTTTTGGAAACATATGCATGTAAACATATTATATGAATGTGTCGTTTAAAAGTTGAAAAAGGCTCATGGAAGTGAAGCAACAACAAACAAACGAACTGATGATGCCGATGATGATCTGGTTCTGGAATTACCATTGCTGTTTTCCTCTGTTCCTTTTTTTCTTGTCGCTCACTCGCTCTGACTCGATCTCCTTACCAATGTGTAGTAGCGTTGCATGCTTTAAAACTTCTTCACAATTTAGGCTCTCTTTTTTCCTGTTTGAGTGACACTCCTCGTGATTGGCATTTCGAATTCTTTGCCAAATGAAATAAACAGAAAAACAGCAGGAGAGAGAGAGAGAGAGAAGTTGTGAGCACCAAACAAAAATAACATGTATTTTTTTTCTGGAAGTCATGATAGTTTTGGTGGGAAGTTGTCTTACTGATCGAGAAATGATTGAAAAGTTGAAAATGTACGTTGTAATGAGTATGGATAGGTGTGTGATTCGTGTGATATGAAATAGTTACCACTTGTATCTATTACAAAAATGTCATAATGGTAGACAGGAGATGACTTTGGTAAAGAATGTTTTAACTACGAGGTAAGCATGCAATTAGAACTTTCTTTAGAGGAATGGAATTCAAAATTGAGAACATCACATTGGTTTCATGAAAGGAGGAGTGGCAATTTACTGTCAAAATGAATTTACCAAAACAGTCATTAGAAATCACTTATGTAAGATGCTTATTATCTTTTTGCTCCCTTCTTCCAAGGAGCTTGAGAGAGGGAGATTATACACAAAATTCTGTGCATAAGCTGTAAAAGTTATTGAGCATTCTCTTGTATGCATTTTTACTGGAAAATAATTACTTAAATGTTTCGTGCGAAGGTAAACATGAACTTGAAAGAAAAGAAAAAATATCTATTGATCTATCTACTCAGAGAACAAAAGGCGAAATACTTAAAACAGGAGAGCTTAGAGGAATAGAATCGTTGGTACTTTCAGGGGGCCTTTTGCTCACATTGCCCTGATAATTTTTGTTCCTATGGAATATTTCGACGAACACTTCAGGCATCATATATATTCTTGTCGTTCAGCTCACAGTACGAACCAATGATTCTTTTGTTTCGTAAGCTACTGTGTAAAACATTGATAAACAACTTGTTGGTAACATAATTCTTCGTGTATGTCTTACACGAAGAAAAGTAAGTACTTTGCAGGGTACAACAATATTCCATTTTATTTATTGAGAGCCTGTTCACATATTTTTCACGTGATATTAAGGCTCCTCTTCCTCACTAGGTACATATTGTACGACGATGTGTAGGAATGTATGTTATAAAAGTGCTACCTTTTCTGCATTATTTTTTTTCTTGAGTTTCGTCCGTGTCTGGCCATCCATCCGTCTCTTTCGCCAGAACTGCCTGTCTGCCACTATAACCTCAATTCGGCTCCAACCACTTAAACCTAGCTTTATAAAATGCCTTGAGGGCGTATATAAGCAAGCAAGCAAGCAAACGTATCCTTTTTTCTCATCCTCTTTGAAAATTCTTGTAAATCTCTTTATAATATTAAGAGGACAGAGTTCAATAGGCAACCTAGGAAGAATTTTTTTTCGTGAATTCTTGGAACTTAAGAACTGCTTTATGATTTCTAGAATTGACCATGCAGTTCATCATCGCCAACACTGCAATAGTCTATTGTGGAGTAGTGTAATCCTACGTGTTTAAACTTTTGAAAAAAAATATATATCGGTGGGAATTAATGCCTCCTACTACTATGTGATAGAAAAAAAGTTTTTGATATATGAAACTTTTAGCTTTGCTCGACATCATCATCATCATCGTGAAAGAAACTGTACAGGTAATCTTTCAATATTAATTAAAAATTTCTGCTGAAAGTCGATTATATTGGAGCCTGTCTTGTCTTTATATGGCAATGAAATTAGAGGAAACAAGAATTTTCCTTTGTACATTAATTTTATTATGACTTAGGAGTATTGTTATTATTGAGGATGATAATAAAGATAATAATCGGAGAAGTTGAAAAATATTATTGAAGATGTGTGTGCTCTAAATCATCTACGCTTTAGCTTTCTACCAGATTATTATCATCATCCATTTTTGCTGTATACTTTCACGTGAATTTCATAAATGCTTTTGTGAAGCAGAGTGATTTTGTCTGACTCTTTTTGCTCTAGTATTGATACATTGGTGACCCTCAAATAATTTGTATGACTTTTAAAAAGAGTTAGATAAAATGGGCAGGTGAAACTGGAAATGGAAGGAGTAAAAAAATGGGATTAGTTTCATTTTGCAGCAATCAAAACAAAAAAAGAGTATGAGTTTGATAGCATGACACTACTTCACTACTTGGCTTCACAGCCAGACTAATTCATACGGGTTTGTACCATGCAGAACGAGATAGTTGCATGGATATAAGATGAATGATGATTATGTCGTTTTACATGTGTATGGTAATGAGTGCAAATAGGCATCTGAATTCACATAACATGCTTGCATGAGTCACAACAACTATTTTAAAATTTATGCTTGATTCTGAAGCCGAGAAAATCCTGAAAATGAAGAAGGAGGTGGAGGATGATCATCAAGATGATGACGGACGGATGGCTTAAGGGCAAAAGTCAGTCGCATTTTCAGGAATCACTCTTTAATGTGCACTACAAAAGATTCACTTCTTAATATCAGCATGTGATGATGATCTTGAAGTTACTGTTGTTTATTGGCTAATTCTTTTCTCCCTGTTTCGCACTCGGTTTGGTTGCTTAATGTAGTATGGTGGACGATGATGATGACGATAATAATAGTTGGAATGAAAACATGTGAGAAAAATTAAATGATTTAGTTTGCATATCTCATGCTGTTTACTCGTTTCATTTTCTATATCTCCGTCTGACAGTTAACTTTTGATAGTATCTTCTTCTCCCTCTCGTTCTTCATAAATTTCTTGGACGTAGGAATTAATATTAAATAAAAACTTTTTTTTTTGATCAGACTAGTTATTCTGATGTGATGATGATGATTATAATATACACAGACAATCGCAGTTTCGTTATGGTCATCATGTATAGAATAAAAACTATTTTTTGGTAATCGTTCTTTGATGCATGTTCAGTCAGAATCACAGAGTATTTTGTTTTCATTTGATTTCAAATTATATTTTTCATCTGTCTCTGTGTCTTGGATGAGATGATGATCATATTACTTTTTTCAAATAGGATATTACGATATAAAGTTGAGAAGTGAAGATGAAATAGTGAGAAACAGAAAGAGAGACAGAAAAAAATATAAGAAACAGACCGATAGTATTATGTCTTTCCTATCGTGCAATTATATGATAATTATTCAGGTTAAATGCCAATTAGTGTGAAGTATGTAAATTTTGTCTCTCTCGCTCTCTTCTTGAATTCTGTGGGCTGTGTAA
The DNA here is from genome assembly GCA_036850885.1 of Lepidocyrtinus dapeste. NCBI lineage: Eukaryota > Metazoa > Arthropoda > Collembola > Entomobryomorpha > Entomobryidae > Lepidocyrtinus > Lepidocyrtinus dapeste. The sequence goes on from JAANSQ010000559.1 coordinate 12,094, forward strand.
AGCCTATCAAGAAGCACAGCAACCAAAGTAAAAGAGCACACAGTAGTAAGAATTACACGATGCGTGCATATATCCATGCATGCATGCATGATGTCAAGTCACTTTTTTAGAAATAAGAAAGACACCTGTAGCTTTCGTTGTAAGCACATTTAGAATTTTTTTTTCTCTCTCTCTTTTACTCTTTGCATAGACTTAACACGCAGGCAGCAGCCAGGCAGCTAGTCACACACGAACACACCAACTATTATTATTGCCATTTGCTGTTCTAGTCAACATTAAAATGTAGTAAAAATTGTTATTTGAAAAATACTATAAAATTGTAAAGATGTGAAATGACTTTTTAATGTATTTCAGCTTTTAAAAATTGTCTGATTCGTTTGTAAGTACCTACGAGCATGCGTTAAATATGAACAAGTATAAGGAGAATACAAAATTTTTTGAGATATTTTACATGTGAGGTGGTCGGGTGGGTTGCCTTAAACATTGTTATGGCAGTCTCCTTCCAAAATTGCTAGCTTTTTTTGTGAAAAGCATTCATAAAAGTAGTGGAAGGTTACTGCCGCGTATGTGTGACGTAGAGGAAATGTAAAATTGACGAATGAAATTAATTTAAGAAGATAAGAACATGTTGTAATGCCTATTGGTTGTATACTTGAAAGTGATTAAAAAGTCTATGATTTTTTTTTCTTTCATTTAAAACAGGACATTGATGCGATCAGCTCTCTTGGTTAACAGCAACAGCATCAATAGTAGCCTTAGTTTTAGTTACAGTGCCAATGGAATCTAGCGATGGCAGCAACGGTCAGTCACCATCATTTTCAACAGCAAATTCATCATCAGCAAATAGAGCAACAACCATCTCCTCCATCGCCACCGAAAAGCACTAGTTCTTCGTCATCTTCATCTAGTTTTCTTCATGCTGAGCTTAGCCATTCATCGGAACATTTTTGTAAAGACTGTAACGTCATGTTTGAAAGTAATGCATCACTCGAAGTGCATCTCAGTTATCATAAGGAAAATCTATTAACTCGCTGGGCTAATCAAGATAGTAGCAGTGGTTCGGAGAAAAGTGGTGTTGTGAGCAATCCCTCTAGTTCCCCACAGCAAAACAACAATAACTCGTCCTCATCTTCATTATCGGAGCCTAACTCAATGTCTGACATGTCGACAAGTGGCAGTTCCACGAATTCTCATCCCCCAACTCCACATTCCATAGATAGTAATGCTAATAGTACCGGTAATGCTGGTAGTGGTAGTGGGGGTGCATCTCAACAAAGATTTTTCCCGACTAGTGGTAATAATAATAACTCAAGTGAATCGCTTCATGGACAGTTCCCACCATCCCAGTATGGGAGTAGCGCATCCAGTAATGAAGATCAACAGCATTCCATGGACCATCCATACCGCCAGCAAGGAATGAATGGGAATAACTTTAACCAGCCACCACCACCACCTGTTGATATGAATAACCATATAAACGGAAACATTCCTCACCCTTCCCCGTATCATTCTCCAATCATGCTTGCTCAAAATCACATATTTTCCCCGAATCATCAAAATGTGCTTCCTCCACCTAATAATCATCACCCTCAACATGCCCCAGCTCCTCCAGGAGGGGAGCATCACAGAGGACAGCATTCAAATACCGAGCAAACTACGGCAGCTGCGATTCGAGAATCTGCTGAAATTCTTGACCTAGACTCTCACAAAGTTCATGTGTACCAGCCACCTATTCCAGACAGACATTTTTTCCACAGCCCTTACGCACTACCATCAATGTTTGGGAATGGTTGGGCATTGCCCCAAGAACTTCAGTTTGCACATGTTCATCACCCTCCTCCACATGCTGGCTATGGAGAACATCATGCCAGTCCTCCTTACTCAGTTCATGGACAAACTGTTCCAAGTCAACAACCCCCACCCCCACCTCATCATCATCAACAGCCACCAGTATACGAAAATTCTCAATTCTCCTCAGAGCCACCAGGAATGGATTATCCTCCACCACCAACTTCACAAGCTCCTCCGCCACAACAACCCCCAACATCAGTTCAAAATCAGGCTGCTGGACCACCTCCATTTGGTCAACCAAACGGTGGGTCAGGTTTTACTCCGATGGCTGCTCAAGCTGCTGATAATAGACAAGAAAGGATCTCATTGAACTCACCCTTGGCTCCGTCACCCGCTCAAAAGTCTCCAAATGAAGCAACCACACCGGCTGCGGCGGCTGCAGCGAAGACAAAAGGGTGGAAAGGTGGGGAATGCAAACGCCCCAAGACATACAATTGCACAGCTTGCAATAAGTGGTTTACAAGCAGTGGACATTTGAAGCGTCATTATGGGACTACATTGCATAAGGTACGTTAATAATTTATTACAATTTTTAATAGAAAATTAGATAGTTTTAGTGTTTAAATGCTTGACAAGTATTACACGGGACGAGCGGATTTTCACTAGTTGCAAGTAGCCCCAAGTGCACCTCTTGGGTTTCATGTTTGATATTAGTTGGAGAATGTGGTTGGTTATGGTGAGCTAGAAAAAGGCTCGTCGCATTTTTTTATAGCTTACCATGCCCCACGCTGAGCCAAACTGCTTTAGATTTGTTAACCAAGCACACATATAGTAGAGCAATGTTGAGCGACGAGACGAGACGACCGGGATGGGGTGAAAAAAGTAGTGCAAGAAAAGAAGTATTGAGTTAGCCATGCAAGCTTACCTTTTACTCCATTATTTTTTTTATAAAGGAGGTGTAGTTTAGATCTCAGCAAAAAATTTGGAGGTTCATGTTTTTAGTCCTCGAGTCTGACTTTTTTGTGGTATTTTTTTTTATAGAATTCTATAAAGCAAAAAGATCTCCCTGATGATCCTCCACCTCCACCAAAGAGAGGAAAAAATGGAATGAGCAAGCAAGCCCAAGCAGCGGCTGCAGTGAACAACAACAATGCTGAAATGATTCGAGACCGCAGTCCCATGAAAGATTTCGGGATGAAAGGAAGCGAAGGAAGTAATGGTAGGTCAGGGTACGGTCCTTCGCCTCCAATTATTCAAAACGCACCTGCACCTCCGAAGATTTCACCACACCGTCAGGTAGACGAAATGGACAAGGCGAATGGGCCACTTCTTCATCACAAACCACCAAGTCACATGGTCGCGTCCAGCCCAGCATTTAATATCCCCAGTGGATTTAAATATGAACCTCAAGCTTTAAATGCTGACAATAACTCGCCGATTGAACACCACAATGGAGGATTCCTTTCTCAGCCATCATCTCAACAAAGAATTTTCAACCCGGGTATGTCTCACCATCAGTTTTACTCCATGACTCATCCTCCACCTTCGTTCATGAATGGATTTGCACCAGATTCATCTGGCTTGCAAAATGGACCACCTCCACCAAGCTCACAGTATGTTGGGTGAAATCTTTTAACTATCGCTAAATTTTCTCACCCTGTGTATTTCCCAATTTTTCATTTGCTCAGTAATGTTTACAATGGTTTTATTCTTACCAGCATAAATGTATTTAATCGCGCAAAGCATTCATATATTGCTAAACTTATGAATCAATTTATCGCTTACTAATGCAAAAAAAATGAAACTAGTAATTTATCACTTAAAACATATCTAACTTACAAAAAACCTGAAAAATTCAACTTTGAAGACAATGAAGACTCCAACGAGCCTATCTGTCAACGAAAGTTCCTCTGAAATGTGTAATACAATTCAACAATTTAAAACAATTATAATATTAGAGAGATCAATTTGATTCAATACTTATGGTAAATAGTGTCTAGAAAGTAGGATAGAGTATTAAAAAAAACTAAAGTTTTGACTTAAACTTTTTACCTCGTACCCAGTATACTTACTAACAATAAACAATAAAATTTAGTAAAGAATTACAAAAATTAACGAGTAAAATATTACGGCATTAGTTCATAGTAGCTAATTGTAAATAAGCGAATTAGATTAGTAATTGTAGAAAAGGAGTACTAATTTTGAACCATGTGTCAACAAACAACGAGATTCTCAGTCATATCAGCTATTAGGGTTTCCCAGGGATAAAATGGGAAACTTTTTTTTCCTATTTAGGGCTTGTACATACATAGTACATCCTTTTTGAAAGACCGTGTTGGGTCGAAGCGAAACATTTATTTGGCTTAGTGTGTGATCCAATAAAATATAATTTAGACCTTTTTTTTACATAAATACCTGGATCATACTTGTCATGAAGAGTACATATTAAATTACTACAAAACGCCTTCAGTCAGTGGATAAGTTCCACGTTGAGTGCTTGAAGCATTCAAAGTATTCACGAGTGAAAGACAAGTCGACAAGTTAAGATAAGGTCTATAAGATTGTGCCATGTTGGGGGAGATGAGAGAAAAATAATAAAAAGTAGCCGACTTTATTATTTAGAAATTACGATGATATTTGGAAACTATTGTAGAGTAGTGTTAGTAAAGTATTTAATATAATGAAGATTGAAGAGTGAAAGCACACAATCATGCGCAACATGAAAGTTCCTAAAAAGTGCTAAACTGAAATGCATTCTACAGAATTAAAAAATTCAAAATTAGCAATAATCTAAAACACTACGAAAAGCGATAATGTATAGAAAAGCTTACAATATGATATAATTATTAATTGTATTACTAACTACTAAAATGTGAAAAAAGTATGTGAGTTAGTATTCAATCACGATTTTGTCATTTGATATAAATATTTATATTCGTGTTTAATATCTGGCTTCGTATTATCCAATATTATTTATGTTTCAGTAATGTTGGGGAAATTGTGACCTGAGGTTATAAATTGTCAAATTATATTTACTTATTTAGGGGAATCTTGAGAAAAAGAATTTTATGATGAATTTTTGGAGCTTACATTTTTCATTCTTATTGTTGTTCAGTAGCAGAGAGTATAATATTTTATGTGAAATAGTCAAGTATTCATTTATAGGATTCATGTGGAACAATATTCTTGAAGAAAGATATTTTTTACACATTCTCTCAGTTTCCCTTCGTTGAAAAATCATTTTCAAGAATGTTTACGTTTCTCTGCATCACGAGGGGAAGATACTTTGTTCTACAATAGATGCAAAACAAAATCTATCACTTCAAGAAATTTATATGCTTGACACAAAAAGCAAAATGATGTAGATAGTTGTTTAGAAAGATGAGTAACGACATTATGTTCTCCACACAGCTTACAATTTACAGACTCGTACTAACCATGCAATAAAAAATGAAACATCGAAGGTAAACTAGAACATTCCTCAAGACACAAACTAGGAAAATATACATCTTTTAGAGATAAAATAACAGTTAGGGAAACTGCTCTTTCTCTACTACTCCTAATAAATGTATAAAATTAGTCTGAACTTTCTCAAGTAGTTAATTATATGCAACACACTCTCTCAAACGTATTATTTATGGAATACTCAAGTAGCTAATATGTATTGTAGGTAATTAGAGTAGTTTTCAAATGTTGCGTTTATTTTCAATGATATTTGTCACTGAATCAGTATCTCAACGAATACGAATTTTTTAAATAATTTCTGTACATAATTATATTCAACAATATGCAAATAAAGTATCTTGATATAGTTCAAAGATTAATGTTGTTAGTGCTGAGTAATTCATGCAAAACAAAAAAAATCACAGGGCTTTTTGTGTGCCAATTCATGAATTACATAGATAAAATATCACATTTAATATTACAAGCTCAAATTTATGGTACTTTAGTTTCTGTTTTGTAGCCTACGCTAAAACTGCTAACACTTTTCACTATGCAAAAAAAGCTGAATAAACTAAATATACGATTTAAAAGAGATACGATGTAATTTTGAAAAAAATATTCTGTTTAGCTTTTCATATGAATTGTGTAATGTAGGTACGCTTAAAAATAATTTGTTGTAAATATTTGTTGTTTTTTATTATTTTAAAAAATAAAGTGTGATCTTTTCTCTGGAAAACTGTCTCTGTATTGTATTCTATTTAATTTCATAACGAGTATGGAAACTAACGTTGATAAATATTCTAATGATGATTTTGGCTTGAGTAATAAATCACGTCTACTTTACAGGTCATACTGGAGCTCGGAAGTAGGTAAACGTACGCAAAAAGTAAAATATTACTTTCGGTGGCAGAGAACCTGACCTTTTAATTTTTCATATTGATTCATCATTTACAACAGTACTGAAAGGAGGAAACTTGCGATTGTTGGTATTGTTTGTGCAAAGCGACATCCCCATTTCCTTTCTTTCTTCATTCATTCCTCCAGCTCACCCTAGTTTTTTGACTATGCTAATATCATAAATAATCTTGGTATAATGGTGAATCGAGTCTATGTATTAAAAATGATAATAAGGAGGAATAAACAGTACTGTAATAATGATGCTTTTGTGCTACTAGACTTGCTTGCCATAAGCAATATCATATCAATAACTCAGCCTTTTAAGAGGAAATCATGCATATTCAGGAGGAAAATGATGTAAAATAGAAAGAGATATTTTTTGTAGAAAACAAGCCTGGAAATGGCTAAATGACCCATGCAATTCGTACGGAAAGAATTAAAATGCATCTAGAATCCTATTGATGCCAGTGGCTCAGGCTAGCTGGCTTGGCTTAAGGCTCAAGGTGTTTTTAAATGGAAGAACTGTAATGGATTTTAATGTATGGAATGGGATGATTATGATGAAATCTTGTTACAAAGAAACAAGGAGTCAGTAAACTTATGGGGCATACATAGAACAGTAGCAGTATTATTGAAATGTTGAAATGAAATGGAATACGGAGAACGCATCATCATCATCGTCATCATTGTGAGCTTCATGACTTTTCACTGCTGTTCCCTTTGTTCCACTCTGATCAAGGCACAAAAGGACGCTGTACATTTTTCTCCTCTGTGCACACAGCTCACTGTTCAGTAATATTGAATTCACTCTTTTTGATTTCGTGTAACGGATGAGTTCCCTCGATGCAGCTGCTTCAACTCATGTCTTCCGAGATTTATTGCTTTTCTAGCCCTTCGTGTTCTGGTGACTATAAAGCAATATAAAAATCCGAATTGGATGAGATGAGCTTCTCTCTTTTGATTTAGGTAAGCAAGTACATCAGTACAGAAACGGCCAGTATATACGGATTTTTCTACAGATTTTTCCATTTGATGTTACAAAGTTACAGTTTACCTGCGTGCACATGGACAATGATCTTTGCTCCATTTTCTGCACTGTTTATATGATATACCCCGCTGTAATAGTAAGATTTAAATGCATGGAAATGAATGCCGACACCGAAATCGTGTCTTTTTCTTCTTTGGTTTTGGTGACCGCTACGTTTTTACGCTGCATTAATATCATATCTAAATTGAAACGCAATCTTTTTGAAATGCAAAGGGGGAATTATGAATGAAACCCATAAATTCCAGTAAAGTGATGGCACTAATGGCATGCATATTCATGAATTAAGACCATCTGCCTTTATCTAATTGTATACTTTTCTATGTAGAATCTCCTTTAACTTCCAAAAATACGCAATTAATGAATTATTCTAGTTTTCAACATGAATGGAGTGAAAGGATATAGTGGAAAGTGTAAGGTGATACGGAAACTTTCAGTCCTTATCTGTTGTATATGTACTCATGTGTACCATGTGAAATAAAATAGTAATTGCAAAGGGAAAGCCAACAGTTTCTATTTAATACCGAGCTAATATATAGTTTCCTTTATTTTTTTAAGTGCACACTCACACTTGGGAAAATTGATTCTGATTGTTTTTCTCTTTGGAAAAAATTTTAAACTTCAGATACATTTATCAGGCTTTTTACGACTTCGTCATGTCACACTTCACTACGTCGTGCTCTCTATCACTACGATGCTTTACATAAATGCATACGGGTTTTCATTTAAACTGGAGCGCGAAAGTTCTTCCCTGCGTATTTAGCATCAGCTCCCAATTGTTCTTCAATGCGGAGGATCTGGTTGTACTTGGCCAAACGCTCAGATCGGCATGGAGCTCCAGTTTTGATCTGGAGGGTTAAAAAATTCAGGTTTAAATTTTAAGCAACATGTCATCGTTGGGATTACATGAATATTCCTGTACCTGTCCCGTGGAAAGTCCAACGACCAAGTCGGCAATGAAGGTATCCTCAGTTTCACCAGACCTGTGGGAAACCATAGTTCCCCAGCCGTTCTTCTTTGCCAACAAGTGTGCAGCAATGGCTTCAGTGACGCTGCCAATCTGGTTCACCTTCAACAAGAGGCAGTTGCAAGCCTTCTTCTCCACAGCGGTTTGAATACGCTTTGGGTTGGTGACAGTAAGATCATCTCCAACAATCTGATATTTTTACGAAAAATATATAAATTAGCAATTTTAAGTATATACAATATGAATAATAGATAACTATTTATATATTTAGGTTACCTGGATCGTAGTTGCTCCAGTCAGTTTTGACCAAGCATCCCAGTCATCTTGATCAAAGGGATCCTCAATTGAGACCATAGGATAACCCTTGATGAACTCTTGGTACAAGTCACCAAGTTTGTCGCTGCTCAAGTAAGTGCTTGGATCGGATGCTGGGTTCTTGAAATCCAGATCGTATTTTCCATCCCTGGAGATTTAATATTTAGGCACATATTTAAATTAGCAATTTAAAAAAAATTATCTAAATAAACAAATTTGATTTGATAGACTTACTTGTGGAATTCAGAAGCGGCGACGTCCATACCGATTTCAATCTTGCCAGTGTATCCAGCCTTGGAGATAGCTTCAATAATCAGATCCAAAGCGTCCTTGTTGTTCAAAATGTTGGGAGCGAAACCACCCTCGTCTCCAACAGAAGTAGCCTTGAAAAATTAACCGAAATTTAAATATTTATGAATTTATCTTCATTTACTGGACTGAAAAATAATATCTTATTTTTAAGCAAATAATGAATGAACTTACGTCCAAGCCAAATCTGGATTTGATGACGCTCTTGAGATGATGATAAACTTCAGAGCCCATCTTCATAGCCTCAGTGAAATTGGAAGCCCCTGTTGGCAAAATCATGAACTCTTGCATGGCAAGCTTGTTTCCAGCGTGGGAGCCACCGTTGATTACATTAAATGCTGGAACTGGAAGAACAATATTGTTGTTCCCAGCGAGTTCAGCAATGTACCTGTGATCAAAAAGAAAATTAATTAATACATTTATAATTATTTTAAAATTCAATCGAATAAAAATTATTACTTGAACAATGGAACACCCTTTTCAGCAGCTCCGGCACGGCAAACAGCCATGGAAACACCAAGAATAGCGTTGGCTCCCAACTTGTCCTTATTGTCAGTTCCGTCCAACTTTAGCATGGCGTCATCAATTTCCTTTTGCTGAGTGACGTTAAGGCTCTAAAACACGGACATCATGGAATATCACCAGGCTAGTCTAATTTATGGATGGTATAATCATCAAACACTAAAACTACATGAATTGACTTACGGAGCCAACAAGGGCGGGAGCAATAATGGAATTGATGTTGTTGACAGCCTTTGACACACCCTTTCCGTGGTAGTTGGCCTTATCATTGTCGCGAAGTTCCAAAGCCTCGTAAATACCAGTACTGGCTCCAGAAGGAACAGCCGAGCGGTACAAACCTTTGTCAGTGGTAAGGTCTACTTCAACTGTAGGGTTACCACGGGAGTCGAAGATTTGACGAGCCTTGATACTTTTGATGGACATAGCGATGCGAGTGGAATACCTCCGGCAAGAGTTTAAAATCTGAGAGAAAGTAATTGTAATGCCGTTAACGGATGATTAGTCTGAAACACAAGTGTTTAATTTTATAAAACGATTAAAATATTAGTCACTCTACCTACTCCGGAGAACTGACTTGCTTTTTTGTGTCTTTAATGTAAGTTTTTAAAGTAAAATTCAGTCTACTGGAACTAATAAAATACACGTCAAATGTGAACTTATGGACTAGGTATATACATAAGAGGAAACTGAAACGCGTGAACATGAATGCTTTGCTTGCAAAATAAACTTTGTCAAAAAGT
>JAANSQ010000560.1:0-22104 GCA_036850885.1 Lepidocyrtinus dapeste
ATCTTTGCTGTGTACTGTAATTCTTGTTTTTCAAGTAATTCTTAGTTTGTCTTTTTTCACTTCAATTTCGATTTATCATAAACTCTAGGTATGTTTAGTATTGTTCGAAGTAAACATTTGTTGTAGTTTTAGTGTTGATGATGATGTCTCGTCAGATTTTTTCTTCTTGTACATTCTTTAAGAAAAATTGAATAAAATTGAAAAAAAGTATAAGAGCTTGTGGTTATATTTTTTTCGAAGGAAGCAATGTCTCATAATTTCATTACACTAAAAATGACAAAGGCTGGAAGCTAAAAGATCCGGTTGCAAAGTCATGGAGACTTTTATCGATCAATCAAGCTAGAAAGAAATGGTCTTACGAGCTGGCTTTGAAATGAGGTGGTGTAGTTAATGATAGCCTGGGATATTGACCTGAATTCATAATATTTTAATCCAAGCGAATTACATTATTACATTACATAAGAAAGATCATTAAAAGCATGAGTAGTCAACGGCGAAGGGGGTTCATTCCTGGAGGAAGTGAACAGTTCAATCGCTATCGTGTTTTGAGGCGACACCAGCAACGAGTCAACTTACAAAATCGTAGAACTTCAGGAAATGAGGAATATGATAGCTCTAGTAACTCAGATCACTCATTAGAAACCGACCCAGACCATGAGATACAAAAAGTGGTTAATTACGTGCGCACCTTTACCAATGATTTATATTTGGTAGGATATTTTCTTTTTGCTATAAAAACTAAGAAGTCCCAATTAATAAATCCTCAAGAAATTTACTCCTCCAATCTTAATTAGGCTCTGAGGGAAAAGCATCCACAGGCATTGGTCTACTCTCCTTTGGGCTTTTGCATTTCCGCAGTTTTGATTAAACTGGGTTGTGCCCGCAAGGGAGATGCAGAAATCTCCAGAGCGTTATTCCCTAAGGCGTCCGGAGAAGGCGACGCTGAAGAAGATGAAGGCAGTTCTGAAATGATTGTTGGACTATCCGCTCTTATGGACAGTGTTAAAGAAAAAGTTGGCTCATTCACTCTCAAACAGTCCCATAAAATATTCATGGATTACAATCACAAACCCCGTAAGACGTACAGGAAACTTGTGCAAACAATTATGAACGACATTGATCTGGAAGAAGTAGACTTTTCAAATCTCGAGTGGGAAGAAAGTTCTGCAGTGATAAATCGTTGGGCCCATGAAGCTGGAGGGAAGAAACTTGGAGAGATTCTTACCAGGAGAAGTCAAGCACGACCAAAACTGGTCTTCCTCAACCCAATATTCTTCGTGGGTAACTGGGTTCACCCATTCAATCCTGCGTTGACCCTTGAGCAAAAGTTCTTCGTGAATGAGAAGCAGTCGGTAAATGTGCCCATGATGAAATCTGGATTGTTGAAGAATTTGTTATATTCACCGTTAAACAAGCTAGGGTGTAGAGCTATTGCTCTTCCATACAAGGTTTTCAATTTGCTTTAAATGAGAGATTATGGCGTTTGTCAAACTTTTCTTAAAATAACTTCAATTTCAATTAGGGAGATCGATTGGGATTAGTTATCTTCCTACCAAATGAGAAGGGCACTCTAACCCTGATTGAATCCAATCTGGAGCAAATATCCCCTGCGCAGTACCTCCAAAATATGCATTCCTTTAGGAAGAGGTTATCTTCAAGGTCTGGCATTCGAGTTTGTCTACCTAGAATGACATTTGATTGCACAATTGACCTGCAAAGCCCAATGAAAGAGGTATCACTTTGCCCCATAATCATAAATTTAATTCGATTGGAAAGTTTGTTATGTTCGTGTCTAACTTTTAGTTGGGAATCGAGACAGTGTTTTCTCCAGGGAAGGCCGATTTTTCAGGATTGGCACACATTTCTGCTAAGGAGCTCAATATCACTGAGATTCTTCAGAAAGTGGTCTTTGAAATAAATGAAATTGGAACAGATGCAGTTCCAGGTAACCTGTACGCTTAGTCACACTTGAAGTATAGATTTAAGGTTGGAATAATAATTTATTTCAAAAATTTTATTACAGAGAAATTCAAAACTGCCACGGGTAATCCAGAAGCGGATGCTGAAGTAGATGCAAAAATTTGCGAAGATGGTTACTCCGAAGTTATTGAGTTTCGCGTGGACCATCCCTTCTATTTCCAACTAATAGACATGAACACAGATCTCATCTTACTCGCTGGTTCTTGTAGGAACCCGCAAGAAGGACAGAAATTAGGATTTAAAGAATTTCTAGAGAAATATGACATTGAAGTAAGTCCTATCCCTGAAAAGGCTACCGAAAAATGATGAACTACCGACAAATATCGCGGGAAAAATAATATTCAATTTTGTTTCAAATGGTGCTAAAACACAACTAACTTGTTCTTGTTGGTAAGAATTGAAATGAATAAATCCTGAATATTTTCACTTGACGTTTTCTGTCAATGCATAAATATTTAAAACAAACTATTTATTTTCTAACCAGTGTCTTTTTTAATTATTTGCTTGTTCAGGCGTTACGCAAAATGCGTGCATAATTAAAAGTCATTTAAAGACTTATGCTCTCATTTTATATGTCAGAAAACGTCGTATGATCAAAGTACGGTAAACATCTGACACCGGTGCTCTATTAAAGGGGTTCACAGAGTGTGGCCCCGACAATTTAATGAAAGATAAATTTTCCAGTATGGAAGACACAGTAAACTGTAATAGTGGACTGAAATTCCGACCAAATCTTCCAATTGAAATCGCTGCACAGTTGCACACTACGATCTCCATGACATGATCACACTGTAATAGAACAATTATACAATTGGGAGGTACAAAAAACTTCAAGTGAAGTGTTTTAGGCTTGTTATTATAGTTTTATGTAATTAATTTTGTTGGGGGAACCAACGAGAACACAACCTCCTGTTCCCAAATGGCTTACACATCGTCGCCCATCACCTCTTAAAGGTCATCATAACCAAGTAAATTAACCTAGTCACGATGTCAGGCCTTTTTGTTTACTAAATTCCATCCATCCATTTCCATCAGCATAAATTTAAAAGTATCTACATAATATTCATGAAGCAACTAAATTCTAACGCAGTGTCAATCCTAACGATCTATTCTCACAGGAAGTTCAATGGGAGGTAACACTTCTTCCGAATCCGAATCAATAGGAAAAGCAACAGTGCCTGCTACTCTGAACCTAAAAGGTTCATTCTCTTTAGCAACTTCCGCAGGATCAGATAGCGAGAAAAGAATTGACACTGACGCTGGTGATTCTAGTAGGAGTTCCACTGGCGTTTTGACTCTTTGGAGGCCATCAACTTCTGAGGATTTGGTAGATAAATCATAAATTAAATTTAAGTATAGATATATTTACTAAAGCCTTAATTTACAACGAACTCCAATACAGCTTCAAGACGACATAGATCAAGGAATCTATATCAGTGCAAGTGCCTCATACAACCTAATAAATACCGATTGTAACCGTGATAAAAAGAAAGTAAGTTTCAAATATATATCACGTCTTATCATATCGCCCCATTTTGGCCTTTGTACTACGGCTGTACGAAAAGTTGCATTATTGACATTTAGAATGTCGCTTCTGCAGAAGTGTCGATGTGCCTGTTGTAAAAAGAAGAGGAAGAAGAAGTCTGGTAACATGTTTGGTTCAAATGACAGCATGTACGACAACGACGATACCCAAGTGATAAGCTTACGTTCGGCAGAAGACATCGTTATAATTCCTTCAGAGGTATGTCCCCTAGATATGGTGGCTACTTTAAGTTTAACTCCAGCAGAAGTACGAGCGAAACCAGTGAAGAAGAGAAGAAAGCAAGTGCCTGAAAAGCCAGATATGCCAATGGGTCTCTGGTCTTTGATCAAAAGCGCCATAGGAAAAGATCTGAGTAAACTACCCCTTCCAGTAAATTTTGCAGAGCCATTATCAATGCTTCAAAGGTTAGCGGAGGACTATGAGTATAGCTTCATTTTGGATAAGGCTAGTCGCATGTCTGACTCCCTAGAGCAGCTCGCGTCCGTAGCCGCGTTCACGGTTTCGAGCTATGCAACTTGTGCAGTGAGGACAGCCAAACCGTTTAATCCTCTTTTGGGAGAAACGTACGAGTTTGATCGAACGGACGATTTGGGATGGAGATGTATAGGAGAACAAGTTTGTCATCACCCTCCGATTGCAGCCGTACATTGTGAATCTGCTTTAGGTTGGGTTCACTGGCAGCAGTTTACCATGAAGTCCAGTTTTAGAGGGACATATTTAGAAATTATTCCATTGGGTGTGGCACATCTTCGGTTCAAAACCAGTGGTGAGTTACCAACTTAATTTATTAGTGTCCCCAAATATCACTCAACAATATCCGATTTCTCCAGATAATCATTATACATGGAGGAAAGTGAGTACCGTGGTACGAAACCTATACGTCGGCAAAATTTACGTAGAACAAGAAGGAGAAATGGATATTGTAAATCATGCGACGGGTGAAAAGTGCCACATGAAATACACTTGTGGTGGAGTATGGTCCCGGGACAGAACTGTAAATTGCTCTATCCTTGCAAAGTTTTTTTTTTGCATCGCTTCTATATATTATCCTAATGACCTTGATCTTATTAAGGTCACTGGACAAATTTTTAACGCTCGAAACGAGCCAAAATGGGAGATAAGTGGTACATGGGATACTGAAATACGCGCTGCGAGATTAGACTCCAGTGGAAAGCCAATGGAAGGCTTCAAAGTTTTATGGAGGAACTTACCATTGCCGTAAGAAAAGTTAATAGTAATTAATGTACACCTGCGACCATAGTTCATCTTGATTGGGAAATTATTGATAATTATGTACCTCAAATTAAACCGTTACTGGGCCAGACCAGATGCGGAGAAGCGCTATTTCTTCTCTACGTTTGCTTGCCAATTAAACGAGCCAGAGGATCATGTTGCCCCCACAGACTCGAGGAATCGTCCAGATCAACGTTTCATGGAAAATGGTTTATGGGATGAGGCCAACGTTGAAAAACAAAGACTGGAAGATAAGCAAAGGGAGGTTAGGAAAAAGAGACTATTGGACGGGGCCACTAGGCACAGTACCAGCTCTAGACTTAATAGTGGGCATAAATTGTTGCCTGTTTCTAGTCCAGGTATTATGGAAAACCCCATGAATGACTTTATGAATCCCTTAAATGTTTCTTCAATCGATAATTTAACTGACTTCCAGAGGACGGAGTAGAACCCTTCTATACTCCAAGCTGGTTTACCAGGCAGAAAGACCCTATGTCCGGGCAGACTATTTACATGTTCAATGGCGAATATTGGACTTGTAAGCAGGAACAAAACTGGGAACGTTGCCCCGCTATATTTGACAAGTAGAAATAAAATGAACCTAAAATACCATCTTTAATGTTTACCAGCGATTTAAAAAACATCAGACAAATAGACATTAGTTTTTTTTAACATAACTAAACTGAAAATTTATTTTTTTGTCAACCGGTATTTAATCTTACATGTCACATTGATTAATATGTATAAAAATATTACAGACACAAGAGTATTTTGCAGTTTTATCTGTTTTATGTTTTTTATCTCGCATTTTTATGTTTGACCTCCAATTCTAAACAAAGTTCATATTTAACTTGCAGCTAGTCCTTCTATACCATCGTCACAAAATATATTTTTACACGATCATCATTGTCTTATCAGCATTGGAATTGGACCACTTGTACCAAAGTCATCATTGTATGAAATAATACATAATTTAAATATAATATAATCTTATAAAATGCTATAGACAAAGATTCAATACCCTCTCATTATTACAAATGTTGATTCGGTTAATTGATTGAATGAGTTGAATAAGTAAGTTCAAGATATATCAAGAGAGGGTTGGAACTTAAGTTATTTCATTAACAAAACGGACGACTAAATGAGCATCTCTGTGAAAATAAGCGTAAAGGGCACAGATTCTTGACCAGAAAATAATGAGCAATTTAATTAACCTTACGACCTGAGGTAGACTTCAGAAATTAAATATTAAAAGCTTAATAAGCGTCAGGGAATCATTAACCCGCACATAACTTTAGTTTTACTAGAAACTTATTTTTTTAATCAAGTTCCTCAAGGGCATCCTCCTCGTCTTCATCTTCGGAATCTTCTTCCTCGTCTTCATCATCAGTATCGTTCGGAAGACCAAACTTGTCTAGTTTTTCTTTGGGAAGATTCTCAGCCTCTTCAAGTTCTTCCTCTTCTCCCTCAGCATCTTCCAACGGATCCTTCGACTGGGTGGTATCATCCGTATCTGGCTTAGTAGAGATAACTTTAGTCTCAGCTTCATCCCCTACGGTTAGCTGTTCAACGTTTGTTTCAATTCCACCAGCACAGACAGAGGATTCCAATTGCAACTCCTTGGCCACGTCTGGGTAGTCCTTTTTCAAATTCTCATCTAATTCTGAAGCGAATTTCTTAGCTGCATTGGAATTTTTGCTTCTTGTAAGTCGCGTGACTTCCGCAGCCAGTTTAGCCTTTTCTTCAGTTTCCATTTCCTCTTTCGTCCATAAAACGCGTCCTTGATAATACTGTATCACAATTTCAGGGTAGTGTCTTCGAAATCCTGATGCTTTCACTATAACACAGTTACTACGATCCAGGTCTTTTCCTCTTTGTCTGGTTTTCTTCTTGATGACATACACCAGATCTCCATCCACGTTAAGTACACCTACCATTTCCACAGGTTCCTTATCCTTAGGCCACTCAGTGAGTACACTATATTCCTAATTATAAATAATGAAATTAATTTTTTAAGATCATTTACAATTTGGACGATTCACGACATATATATCGCATCCATGTTTAGTTTTAATTAAATTTTAACTTACCTTGACAAAGACCTGAGTTTCACGCAAGACTGTCTCCTCATCTTCATCATCGGACAATTTGAAACGTGGAGTATCCAGTTTCTTAATATTTGGTGGTTTGACCTTGACGGATTTTCGTTTAGGCTTCATCTTGGAAATCTTTTCGTCCCTCAATTTCTTGGCAAGTTTCCTCTTCTGCTCAAATTCTTCCATTAAATCTTTACAGTTATTAAGATTATTGAAAGGCTCCCAAGTATTGGTACTCCTAAAGAGAAAAAATGCATCGGTTATGCTGTAGATTTAATGTGGCATGAGCTTACCATGAATTATAAATCTTTAAAGAGCTTACTCCGGCCATCCTTTCCACTTGATGAAGTAAAATGCTTCACCATTAATGTATTTTTTATCGAGAATTTTCTCCACAACGTACTCATCTTCGTCACTAGAATCATCAGTAGCTTTCTTTTCCTCGTCATCAATCTTCTGGATCTGGCCCTCCTCCACCGTCCTCTGTGCGTCCTCATTTATTTCCGGCTCGGTGACTTCTTTTGGCTCCAGATGTTCTTGAGACTCTTTGTCCTCATGGAAAGAGTCCATAGACTCCGGAGGAGGAATGGGTAAGGAGGTGTCCCTAGCAGCAACGTCATTTTCTTTGAAACCCATTGGACTGGTTACACTTTGACGCTTGTTTTTCTTGGTGGTTGGCTCACTAGACCCAGAGCCTTGGGTGCTGGACGGACGCTTTGTTCGCTTTTTGCTCTTATACCCCAGCATAATCCCTGAAGTTGCTTTCTTCTTCTTTTTCGAGGAAGAGGTAGGTTGCACATTCTCCTTCACAGACTTGGCGGAATCAATTGACACGGATGAAACTGTGCTACCGTCCACTGAGAGTGGAGATGGTAAAGGCGGTGACACAGGACCAGTGTTAATGTTTAATGTGAGGGAGGGTGATTTGCTTCCTTGTCCATTTTCCAATATCGTTGGCAGCGGGAAATTTCCAGTCATCACCTGCTCAACATTGACCCCATCAGGAGAGGGAGTCATTGGATCTGGGATCTATAAATCAAAGAAACAATATCACAATTAATTGATTAAACAATTAACATCACGATTTAACTAATTATGTTTTAACGAACCATTAAACAGCTTAAAAGCATTTTGAAGTTTAATTGAAGAAATTCAAGAAAATGATACGAATTGGAAGAACGGTTAGTGCAACAAAAACTTAATCGTACATAGTTTATGTGGATCAATTTCAGATAAGTCAGAGACTATGTAAAACTTAAATCAACATTCTCAACTCTGTCCAGCTTTTAGAGGCAAGTCAAAACCAACTCTACTAACTAAAGTCAATAGCAAAAAAGTTACGTTGGAAAATGTATGGTAGGTAGTAGGTCTAACCTAGTCCTGGTCTTTTGATCTGTCAGATAAAGATAAAGCAAGTTAGACTCGAAAGGACAGTTCGTGTAAATGAAACAAAAGGGAAAGTGCATTCCCTACTTTTTAACAACTTATAGCCGCCACATCATTTCGGCGGGGAGATCACGAAAGCACATGTTAGACGTAAGACGATCTTTTTGTTTCGGTGTGCCTATGCCTTGTTATGATGATGGTCTGTGACCTACGCTGATATAATCCAATGAAAGATGCACATGAAATGAGACAAAGAAACCTGCAAAATTTCGAGTTGACTTAAATAATGCAAACGTATTTTTTAAACTACCTGAAAATGATGAAGCCCGATCGTTAAAATAGTGATTATCACACATAATGCTAACTACTGATGGTTTATTACCTTATTCGACTCATTCCCAGCTGCCTCCTGGTCCTGACTTGGGTTAGTGTCGTTGTCGGGCGACAACGTCAATACACTCGGCTAAATTTTCTCCGCACTCTTCCATTAACAATGTTTCAGTGAGGAGATTTAAGTCAAATTCCGGAACTGGAATTGGAACCGAAGAAGAAGATTCACCAACATCGGCATTCTCCATATCCTCACCGGACTCCAAAATGCTGAGCAGGTCGCGTAATTCAGGATTCTTATCTTCGTCATTTATCCGAACCGGGTTCCATTTTTACGCGACGCAAGTCCACAGTGTTTTCAGCTTCCGTTGTCATTTTTAAAAAAGATATCAGTAGAGAAGAATATTCAACTTCGAGCAACTTTCCATCTAAAAAATTGTTTAAACAACTGTATTGAATAACGATGGACTATATTTTTCCACATCTAGAACATCCAGCAAAATCTCTAATTTGGCTTACCAAAATTCGGCCTTTTTGGTTTCACTGTTTCCGGCGTTGTTGTTTTACTCCATTTACGACCAGGTTTCGTCTTGTTTCTTTGTCACGAATTCTGAAATAGTTTACGATCAATTTGAACTTGAAATGGCCATAATTAAAGACAGGTTCTACCAAATCAAGGGTGACTACATTATTGCTTTTCGAAAATACAACTATTTATAGTTAGCATTAGTAAACTGGACTGGACGTGTAAAGTGTATAGTAAACTGAAGACGAAGTGACGAACACTGAATTGCTAGTGCTCGTAGTACATAAAGTAATGTATGCGTGTAGGGGACTTAGGGGAGTAAAAACTGCATATTATAGTGGTTTTGTTGTTAGTTTGTATTTACGCATGTGTAGAATGTAGAATTTTCTCCGATTCGATACAGTCACAGGGTTGGATTTGGTAGAAGTGGGTTAGATCTAAATTCTAATTCTATGAATGTATTTTAATTCACATAAAGAATGTAAACAGACATTTACATTCTTTTGGAATGAAAATATTTCGGGAAAACATTTGCTCAGTATTCAGATGATGACAGTTGTTGGTTTATCTAATTCGATAGTTTCTTGGGGTTAATTGCTACATCAAACTGATGAGCTGAAGACTGATAACTTTTAGATTCTTTATATGGTTGAAACTACAAGCGAAGCAAGTAATTAACAATTAATTAATTTAATTAAACCTTAATACAAAAATGTTTTTATTCAGTATTTTTACATTAATCAAAGCTGGCTAAGACAATTATTTTTAGTAGGTCGTAATAGGGAATATATGAATGTTGCTAATTTATGAATATAGGATTTTGGTGGATCCGATGGATTCTGTCGAAACAAAGTCAGGACGATCGGACCTGCCGAGAACATAATTCATCGGCCTTTGATTAGAATATAGCTTTGTTGCAGGAAATATGCTAAATAAAATACCGTTGGTATTAACATTGTATTGAACTACAAGTCGTGGCCGTGAGTGTTACGCAATTAGCAATATGTACCTTCACTTCCTTTGCATGAACTATAAACTCATCAATTCTTCTGTTCTCTCAAAATTACATTGCTATGGATTTATACCTCGTTCATTTGCATTTCGAATAATTTCGATGACAGGAATTTTTGTAAATGATGAGTTCCATTCCACTACAAAATCAATTTTGAATTTTTCAACCAAAAAAAAGAGAAAAGGAGGCACACGATTTATTGATACGATGAAAAGAGCATAAAAATATAAGAAAAAATAAAGTAACGTAAAAAAACTATATCATAATATTTGTATCGTACTGTGCCAGGCATTTTGTACTATTAAGTTTGAGTATCAAGCAAAGAAAATAGAAAAAAAGGAGGTTTGCACGTTGTACTGAAGCAAGCTAGCAGGATGGGAGACGCCGCAGAACCAGTAACTCCTCCGAAGGATGACAATGACAAGGCCAGGAAGCATTCTAGACATCATCATCATCACCACCATTCTAGACATAATAGGGAAAACCAGGAAGACCAAGAAGATAAACCTAGGAAGTCCAGGATTCCAGAAGAGATTTCTGATGAAGCCAAGAATCTAAACCCGAAGCCGAAGGAGAATGAAGCTGGGAAGCCCGGGGGTCCTAAAGAAGCACCGAAGACAACCCCACCATCCCACAAAGACAGTCATGGTTTCACCTGCGCAGAACTTGTCGATCTGGCTCTGTGCTCTCCTGAAGTTGGAGCAGTAAACTTTAACATACTTCGGATCCTTATGAGGGATATGATTGATAAAACTGGAATGGGCAAAGCTAAAGTAAAGCTAAATGATTTGGAGAATCATCAAATTCAGGTTTGTCATGAATCTTTACACTTTCTGTAAGAGCTTCTTCTAGAATAGATTAAGCATGTTTAATTATCTGGACGCTGTAGAATTTCAAAAATTACGTCCAAGGGAGTTATATCGCGAGTCCAATGCCTGGAGTTCTTCGAATCCCTCAGAGAGGACCTGCTCGTACCGCCGTAAAACAAGCTGGAGGAGTATCAACAGCTACTCATGCTGGAGCGCCTGTTACCCCTCGGAGTGGAAAGCCCACAGAATCTCATGGAATTGGTTTCGCTAACGTGCACGCACATGACGAAGTTTCCCACGCGAATGTTCCTGATATAATGCTTGATCATGAACTTATCCTAGATTTATATGATAAGGTTAATAGGACAGATAGAGAGTTACGTTTGTTGCGTGAACTACCCAGTAACGTGGAAATACTAGCGGGTGCGAAAGGAGGAATGGGAAAATCTATTTCTGTTCAGGAGATGTGGCAAATCATTCAGTTGAACAATAGGATTGCTGCGACGGAAGCTGCCATTCAGAAGATGGCAAGTTTAATCGAAGACTTGGCACGGAACATGGGGAAAGTCAAGGCTGATGCGAAAGTGATGAAAAAGGATACGTCAGATTTGGCCAAAACCAATTCGGATTTAATGATTCAAGGACAAGGTATTTCGGACAAGTACGGACCGCTGGGTGATTTAGTAGCTACACTTCAACAAGAATTACTTGACCTCAAGTTGGGAGTAAGTTTATTCAATACANGACCTCAAGTTGGGAGTAAGTTTATTCAATACAATGGGGCACTATGAGAAAAATTCCGAGAGTAATTACTTACTGAACAAATTTCTTTTTCAGTGGAAACAAGATCGCGATAACATTCAAAGGATTCTTGGCGTTGACTTGGGCAAGGTTCCGTCGTTCATGAAACCTAGAATGAGACCATTGGGTCCCAGACCACGACCGGGTCAAGGGCCACCAGATGGTGAACAGGAACGAGGGACACAAACTATAGGAAAGAAAGCTTTTGTACCCAAAGAAAAAAGAGCAAGGACACCTCAGAGTCCAGGAGATATTGCGAAAATGTCCCCTGAAGATATACTGAGAACGGTAAGCCCCGACGATCTAGACCAAATGTCACCTTCAGAGTATCAAGAACTATCGGCAGCTCAAAAGAAGGCGGTACATCATGTCAGGAAGAGTGTTAAAGTAGAAACCCCAAGAACTCCTATAGGCATTGCCAAAATGAACCCTGATGAACTAGCGGAACTCTTACCTCAAACAATTTTGGAAAGGATGCCATATGAAGAAGCGATGAGTATTTCTCCAGAAGTATTCGAAAGACTCACTGAGGAGCAGCAAGAAATGGTGCGGAAAATTGTGGATCGCGGCCCTCAAAAAAAGGCAACTTCAAGAAGGGATTTGGCAGCAAAAGGTAAATCCAAAGGTAGAAAATCTGAGGAGAAGCCGACGTTAGGTATTATTTCGATGACTCAAGAGGACTTGAAAAAGGTTGACGTGAAAGAAATTAGGAACAGCTTGACATATGAAGAAGCAAAATCTATCCCTGCGAATATCTTGGTGAAAATGAGGAAATCACAGCAGGATGCTATCCAACAAATCGTTGACGACGGGCCTCCCCCTGGATTCGTAGAGAAGCCTCAAGAAAAGAGAAAAACTGTGGTGGGGCTCGCATCTATGAGTTTAACGGAATTGAAAACCGTTGCTGCAACACAAATTTCAGAAATGCCTTTCCTAGAAGCCAAAAATCTTCCTCCTGAAGTCTTTAAAAGATTGAGTGAAGATCAGAAACAAGCGGTGCAGCAGGTGCTTGAGAAAGGTCCCTCAGATACTTCGATAGAAGAAGAAGAGGAGGAAGACTTTGATGATCAAACATCTCGTCTTTTGACTTCTGAGCAAGTTGAAGCCCCAGCAGCAATCCCACAAGAAACTATTACCACTGTAATCCCTCCTGAACAAGCAGCCGTTACTCCAGAGGTAAAACGATTAAGTCAAGTGACCCCAGCGCAGACTGATGAGATTCAACAGACTAAAAGAAAGACTGCTGAAGAAGTTATGGGAACGAAGACTCAAGAGTCCGTAGCAGCCATAGCAGTAGAAGAAGCAACAACTGAAACTGAAGAGGAGGAAGAAAGGAAAAGATTGTCTAGAATAAACACCGAGGATGAGCTTGAATATGACCATGAACATGAACATGTACATGGGACGGATTTCGATCTTACGGACGAAGAAGAGATGGAAATGGGAAGAAGCACAATCAGAAGGAAAAGCATGAGAAGACTTGATCGAAGGCACAAAGACAAGAAGCGTATGAAAAGACGGAAGACTGGAGAGGTTGAAGCTGCCCCATCAACGATAGAAATTACGGCTGATGAGGGTGCTAAGGCAGCTGGACAGGAGAAACCTCCCCTGACATTAGACCAATACTTGGAAACGCTTACTGCAGAAGAAGCGGCTAACATTGCTGCAGACGCTGTTCAAAAAGAATTAGAAAAACAGTATAAGCACCTACAAGGAATGCAACAGCAGCTGGCAGAAGATATTCAAGGGAAGATGGAATTCATTTATCAGAAAATATTGGCGGAAATTGCCAATCAGTCAATTAGTACGTCTATCATAGCATAAAGACAACTTCTTTCTTTCTTAGGTTGTTGCTAATTTTAAGTTTTTCCCCATTTAAATAGCAACATCGCCTTATGGGGCAATAGGAGGTTTTGATAACTGCCTGGGTCCAGGAATCTGCGTGGGTCAGACTTTACCAGCTGGAGTCGCGGTATGTCAGCTTGGCGACCCAGCAGATAAATCGAAGCAGAAAACTTTTGAAGGAGAGCTTTCCGATGAAAGGGTTTGTCCTGGTCCTGGAGTTTGCCCGGGTAGTGATATTTGTCCCTACTGCAAAGCTGACGCTCAAGCAAGAACGGCATTGGGAGAGCTTAAGTCTCCTGATAGATTTGGTGTGTCAGACCTTAGTAGCAGTGAATCCAAGGGGAGGGGAGTTGGCAAGGGTGTTGGAACTGAACAAGGTGATGCTCTCTTTGAAGAAATGAGAACTTTGATGATTCTGGACATAGAAAAAATCAGGGAGGAAATGAAAAAGAAAACTTTGGCTGCGTATGACGAACAAGATATAGTTGAAAGGTTAGGGGCTGTTTGGGAGGCTTTGAAGATTTTGAAGAATAACGAAGAAGCCCTAGCTATACGCATCGCAAGGCAAGATGCTTTTATCAAAAAGTTTCCTCCAAAAACTGTGGAAAAACTTCGTAAGTTTTCAATTTTCTTTTTAAGCCGGAAGTCATTTATGGCGAAAACAAGCTACATATTTAGGTTTGATTTACTTTCACTCCAGAAAAAATACCAGAAGAAAATCTAGATATGTTGATCACCGGAAATATGCCTAGGGGGTTCTTTGCTGATGACCGCAAGCAAACAATAGGTGGGCTTCCTCATGATATGGGGAATTTTAGACAAACTTTTGCGGTCATGAGTGGCGGAGGGACTGATAGAAGTGGAGGTGGCGGTGGTGCTGCTGCGAGTGAAGATGTACAAACTTTGTTTGATAACTTGGCTCACGTTATTGGAGAGTGTACTGAACTAAAAGAAAGGCTTGATGTGAGTACAGTAAAAGAACGCTGCAAATTATGGAAAACATGGAACCCTTTTGTTGATTGATAATGTATTTTATAGCAACTAACTGACACCGCGAGAATTCTCGAATCTGGTATGGTCTCGAAAACAATGCTCGCTGACGCTTTGGGAGACAAAGCAGATAGGGGGCTAATTAGCACAAAAGTCTCATACGATGAGTTCGGCAACACAGTTGACGAACTCAATACCCAACTGCACAATTTGATGTCGGAAGGTTATCAGCGAAATGAGAACTGGAAGAAGGTAACCGCAGACTTGGCAGAGGAACTCGCTGAGAAATTAGACAAGGCAGAGTTAGCCCCTATTCGAGCTTTTTTCAAGAATCATTGGAGAGCATTAGAAGATAAAGTTAAGAACCTAAGTCGTATTTTGGAAGAACCGGATCCAGCAGGAACTAGGAGAAAATTATTAAAAGATTATAATTGTTTGAGCTGCGATAGATCAGTAAGTATTACAAGGGTACACGAATACATCAAAATTACCAACCATCGGACCCATTCCTGCTGGTAACCAGTCTGCTTCAAAAAGAGCTTTCGAAATTAATAAAATGAGATATAGAAATGGGAGGCAATCGTAAGAACCAAACCATTTAAAAAGATTTTATTCCTGTAAGACAGCTCTTCTATTTAACATTTTATGATGTGGATCTTAATTATTTTCAGCGAGGACAGTAAAAGGAGCTTAAAAACTAACGATAGACTATCAGTAAATGCTAGAGGGAACAAATCTAATCCTAGCCTTGTTAATCCAAAAGACATAGCAGAGTAAGGTTATACATAATAATTAATTATTAACTAATTACACATCTCATTTTAAACGTTTTATCCAGTGATATGGACGTAATGCACGTTGTTAACCGATACACGGGGGGAAGCCATACTTTAATAAACACATGCTAATGTTTTAGCTGCTCAAAAGAGGTTTGAAATAATTTCCCCGTGTTTCTAAGTAGAATTAAATGAGAGCTACATTTTATTCAACCGTGTAACTCATTTTTCAGGCCGTCGACAGTCGTCAACGGACAGGAATTAGCTGCAGCAGTTAATGTAAGCACAGAGGAAAGAAGGCGGAGTAATGCTGGAGGCCGAGCTTCTTCTATCCAAAAGTGCTGAAAATTTAGCCCCCCATGTTTTAAACTCTAGGTAACTTAGTACCTAATTTAGACATAATAATTAGTCCCAACTTTCCCTCGTACTTTCCTCCTTCCTTATATCGTAAATTGCGGTGTCTCATTTTATTTTTTCTAATGCAATAAACACGTAGCAATACTTCCTAAAATTTTACTGTCTCATCAAAACTTTTTATCTCGCGGCTAAATTACGGTCTTTAGGTTTTTGGCCAGTATACAGCAAAGGATTGGCTTGATCATTTCAGGAAAATCTAATGATGGGGTTGTTCTTTTTATAAAATTCGTCATAAATCATTAAATGTGTGTAGACAAGATTTTCATAATTTTATTCAGAGGATGGCTATTTAAAATTTTGTTGGGTAACTAAGTTTATGGGGTTCATTGAGTTTATTGAGTTCATTCTGTATATAAATTGTAAGAATATCAGAATAAGGAAAACGGGAAGCAGAAGCTCAATTTCGGGTGGTCTAACTAGTTTAAAGCAGTTGTAAAAAAAATTTTAGTTGCATTTTCCTTCATCTCAGCTCAATAGGAGTAAAGACTGTGCAGTACAATATTTAGAGGATCACTGCACTGGATAAATATTTTTTATTACGTAATGTAAATATAATATAAATAATAGTACCTATGTACAACAGTATGTTTGGTTACGTAAAAAGCGTAGTTAGTTATTGAACATCCAGCCAATCCCCTTGTACCTAAAGTCTACTCGTTTGAGAATTAGATCGACTTTTTTCAACGTTTGTTATCTGTTTTCATTATTTATCCGCAATTCACTAAACCGGAACGCCTTTTCCTCTCTAACTAAAAGCAGTTAATATGAAGTAAATACATGAGAAATTCTGGCACATGTTATGAAGAGGCATTAATCATTGACACTGACACTGATAATGAGACTACAGTGGCAGAGTTCATTCTGGATGTTTAAATGCTTTCATTTGGGAAAAAATAGACTGACGCAAGTTCACGCACAGACAAAAACAAGATTTAATGTGTACTCACGTTCAGGCATTTTCAGACATGGAATTCTAAATATGAAATTGACGATTGAGGATACAATCAGCCCATTGATCTGATCCTGAACATTAATATTTAATGAGCCGCATATACATAAAATCTAACCGAAATATATATATAAAATCCAGGCTTCATGTTTCTAAAAAATGAATAATGGAGCCGTCTAGCCCTATAATATCTTTTCCTTAATTAAACGGTGGGAATTTCGCAACGTATAATCGTGATAACTTACACGGCACGGAATAATACAATATTTTGCACGTAAACATTACGAATGTGTGAACTGATAAGAGGCATCCACAAATAAAACCCTACCTGGAAGTAAAATAATTTTACCAAAAAAATACGAAAACATGTCATGAGATGGGTCTTCAATCATGATAAAACCAACTACTAATCAACAACTGTGCTTTCACAACAGTCGGAGCTGAACATTCGAGAACAAATCAGTCCATTTTAATTTGCTGTTAATAAGCACCGACTCATTGTACGTGTTCGAGTTAGTCCAAGTTATTAATATTTTAACAAAGGGAAAGGGGTGGTTGGGTGGTTTTGGTGTTAGTAGTACTGAGTACTGGATTGTATTTATCTAGCAGGTTGAAAAATGGTGTAAGCAGATTTTTTTAGAAAACATTTCCTTTTTTAGCCACTTTAAAATAATACTCTTTTCAGACCGTCAAAGCTCAAAGTTACGTTTTCCGAATGCTGGATTTAACCCTTTTAAGGATTGCAGGAATGAAACCTTAATAAGGTCAATGCCCGAGTTAATTTTCATGCAGTAAACTATATGTACATGTTATTCTGATCTAAAGAAAATATATTTTTCTTGTAGCCAGTAAGTACTGGATTGTATTTATCTAGCAGGTTGAAAAATGGTGTATGCAGATTTTTTTTTTTGAAAACATTTCTTTTTTTAAGCCTGTTTAAAATAGTATACACTTTTCAGATCCGTCAAAGCTCAAAGTTATGTTTTTCCGACTGCTGGATTTAACCCTTTTAAGGATTACAGGAATGAAACCTTAATAAGGTCAATGCCCGAGTTAATTTTCATGCGGTAAACTATACGTACATGTTATTCTGATCTAAAGAAATATATTTTTCTTGTAGCCAGTTTCAGTGTAAAAGTGAAACAGGACGAAATCAAGTGGTAAAGAACGGGTTAGGGTTATAGCTTTATGAAAAATTGTCTTATACTTTGTTCAGTTCGTTCCGTGAGCTTAGGGAAAACTGTGTTCACATGGGATAAATCTAGGTATAATATACTCCAATGCTTTGCTCCATTATCTGTCTTTGGATTAGATCGATTTTCGCAGGAGGAACTCTTTTCTTATATTTACCAAGAGTTTGAAATAACAGGTGAAAGTTGTATTTCAGCTGTTTCAATGTTCAAACCGCATCTAGAATACATTTTCATTTTTAACATTTTATTTCAAACGTGTTTTGGAAAACTTGCCATTTAAAAATATTGCCTTCAGGCGCAAAATTTTAGTATATTGTTAAAACACAAACCCGAATATTATTCAAGATACAAAAATGAATTCCCCAGTTTCTGTGTCGTTGGTCAATCAAGTGTGTGTTCAGCAAAGACAAAAAATAGCCCATGAGGGAAGCGACGACCATAAGGAGCAAGTTTATTCAATAGAAACCGAGCCATTGTCTATTGAAAGCGTTATTGTTAGTGAAAGTGATGATAACGAGCCAGATATTTTAGAAGCTGGCGAAGATTCTATAGACCCGATTCCCAGCCTCTACACTCGTCTTATCACCAAAGCTCCTTACGTTCGTGGAACTGCAACCGATCTAGTACCCGTTGAGGAGCTTCCATGGTACGATAAGTCGTTGGTTAGCCATAGCACAAAGTTCTACACGGAAAACTTTACTCTTATGATTTTAGCCAATACATTCGCTCTAATGTACGGGTTTAGCGTTAAGCCAAATTCTGCAGTGATATTGCGAACGGGAAAATTACATGACCCTGAACTATCCTTTCAAAGATACTTGTCGACAGTTCAGCGGATTGGGAAGTTCCTAATGCTTCCCTTCGATCAAATTAAGGCCTACAAGGCGTTTGAAATAGTCAGAAAAATGCATAGGCTCGCCAGCAAAAGAGGAAAAGACTACACTCCGTCACCAGACCAGTTAAACTTGAATGAACCGTGGAAACGGGATTTAGCTGAGGCTATGAGAAAAGACTTGGGGTATATTGATACTAGCTCAGCACCCAAACACATTTTGACTTGGGACCCACCAGTCCCTTTAAGTCAGTTTGATATGGCTATGACCCAATTCGGCTTTATTGGAACAATCTGGTTATTTCCTAGAGCCTTTGGGATTAAAGATAGAGAGGAAGAGTTGAAAGGAGTACTTCACGTCTGGGCAATCTTTGGACGTCTTCTCGGAATTAAAGATAAATTCAACGTTTGCATCAAACCAGATCCCGTCCTGTACGAGATGCTCTTTAAAAACATCGTGATAGAAAGTCTGAAAACTATGGATGAGACGGTGGTCACCATACAGAGTGCTTTTATGAGTGCCTTCACAGAGAGATTTCCATTCATAACTTATAAGGCTATGCTCTTCTATGGACTACAGGAAGTGGAAGGATATGAAGGAGAACATTTATGGAAGCTTATGGCATGGACTGACAAGTTATCTCTTAAATTCATGCAGGCATGGTTTTGGGGAATGCGAAATTCCATCATTATCAAAATCTTCAGCAACTTTATGATAGGCCTATGGCTACAGTATCAATTCTGGCGACATTTGGAGACATCTCTGTGGGATTGAGCTTTCATTATGTTTCCCCTTAGACTGACGACCTGAATTAATGAAATACATAGAGTACTATAGTATCTCTTTACGTACAAATATTTTTAAAATATACGACCTCAGTTAAAATCTACCAAATAGTAGACCAGTCATTCAAGATAAGTTATCGCACGAGTACCCACTGACTATTTCTATTTGGAAAAACCAATAAAAAAATGATTTATTGCCTAAATTTTCTTTTCCTCCTACATAAATACTGCATCATGTACACCTTTTTTCGGTTTGGTCCGTTACGTATTAGAAGAACATAACATCTCATAATTTTTGCACTGGTTTATCGTCAGGAATCATTACTGGCAACACCACGAAACAAGATACTGCATAAGATTTTATACCTACGAGTTTTGTTTTCTGATTATGATCAATTTCTTTTGGAACTTGTAGTACCTATTTATAGGTACATAATGAAAATGAACTGTAATATTAGAACATTAGAAACAAATAACACTGGCCAAAATTACAATAGCTTTAATTGTCGAAATCTTCTGGAAACAGTAATTATACGTAAAACCCCAAATTAATGCCATATTTACATAATTACATCATTGACAGCAATTTTACCTTCAAATGGAAGTAGCTCACAAGTCACAACCTCGGCAATTTCGGGAGGAAATGCAAGAAGAATGTATGAGGCAATTTATCGATGCAGGAAAATCTTTAGTAGAATGGCATAACTAGATTGCAAAAATCGCAGACAGGTATCTAAATCTAAGGTTCACACAAGTTAAGCAATTCGATAGTAGAAACATTATGGTTTTCTCATGCTCAACAAAAAAGCGATTGAGATTGCACAAATTATTCCTATTATATGTACCTATACTTCCATGCTTTTAAATGTATCAGTATCGCATACCATCCTAAAAATAATAGGGTATTAAAAACTCCTGTTCGTGATTGGCGAAGAAAACAATCATGCAAAGCTTTGCAAAGGTAGACTCCAGAGTTTATAAGCTGCTCTGTTCGTTACTAGTTAATTTATGTATGATTTCCATCAATTTTACTTAAGTCTTAAATCCAGAAGATGCCAAGAATTGAGATCATTCACCAGCTGGAAGGCTCCAAGGCTGCGCCCAGAGTGTCACAAAGGAAGTGCAAGTTGTTAATGATTAAATTTTTAAGTTTTGTAATTCTAGTTTTGGACATATGGTAAAAGAAAGTTCTACTTCATCTGAAAGCATCATGATTAGTGAAACTGTAAGGAACATGGAAGACGACCAATATACTTTGCTCATCACTAAAGCTCCTTACATTGCTGGAACCGAAAGTGATCTAGTACCAATCGAGGAAATTCCTTGGTATGACAAGTCTCTGGTGAACCATGGTGTACGCTTCTACGCAAATAATCTAACTTCAATTGTTCTGAGTAATGCATTTGCTCTAATGTTCGGTTTCTCTGTAAAGCCAAACTCAGCAGTGCTTTTACGCACGGGAAAATTAAATGATCCTGAGTTTACATTTCAAAGATACCTGTCGACAGTGCAAAGGATCGGGAAGTTCCTAATGCTTTCTTTAAACCACAAGAAAGCATACAAAGCTCTAGACACAGTCCGCAAAATGCACAAAGGGGCTAGTAAAATAAAAAGAAAGTTTAATATGACAACTGAAAAATTAAAGCTGGATGAACATGAACAGTGGAAACGGGATTTAGCTGAGGCTGTGAGGAAAGACCTGGGGCATATTGATACTAGCTCAGCACCCAAACACATTTTGACTTGGGATCCTCCAGTTCCTGTTAGTCAGTTTGATATGGTAATGACTCAGTGGGGCCTCATCGGGACAATGTGGCTCTTTCCGAAAGTCTTTGGAATCAAAAATAAAGAGGAAGAGTTAAAAGGAGTACTCCACATCTGGGCGATTCTCGGTCGGCTACTAGGAATTAGAGATGAATTTAACGTTTGCATTAAACCAGATCCAGTCCTGTACGACTTGCTTTTTCGGAATATCTTGATGGAAAGTTTGAAAAGTATGGATGAAACTGTAATCTCAATTCAGAACGCCTTCATGAATTCATTCAGCAAGCGAGTTCCATTTACTACCTACAAGTCAGTACTTTTTTACGGGCTTCAGCATGTGGAAGGATATAAAGGAGAGCATTTATGGAAACTAATGGGATGGAATGATAAGCTTTCAATTAAAATCATGCAGATAGGGATGTGGGGATTGAGAAATTGCATCGTTATACGATTCTTAAGCAATATTATAACAGCATTATGGCTCCAGTATCAATTCTGGCGTCACTTGAATACTTCATTTTTTTGGGACTAATTAACTTTGTAATTACTAATCAGACCAAATATGTCATGTAATAGCGAAACCTTAATATCCAAAGCATTAAATTAATTATTAGAATTTTTCATCAAAGAGTCCC
This sequence comes from Lepidocyrtinus dapeste, assembly GCA_036850885.1. Taxonomy (NCBI): domain Eukaryota; kingdom Metazoa; phylum Arthropoda; class Collembola; order Entomobryomorpha; family Entomobryidae; genus Lepidocyrtinus; species Lepidocyrtinus dapeste. The sequence goes on from JAANSQ010000560.1 coordinate 21,907, forward strand.
ATAGATGACAATAAATTAAATACTTCAATTTTGACAAAATACGCCTAATAATTTGATTCGATGGGAGAACGTAAGACATTCAAATCGTCTGATTTATGCTACCTAAAATCTCTGTGGTCAAACCGCATGTTAAGATGTATTAAAGTTACCTATGATACTATAGGAGCAATTATGCCATGAACATGAAGTTCTTTCTGT
>JAANSQ010000561.1:0-22091 GCA_036850885.1 Lepidocyrtinus dapeste
GGGACATCTATTTCACTAGAAATAGCTTCCTGGTTAACCACTGCTTCTGGTCTTTGGGAAAGATATGAAGCCCTTCTGGTTTGTGGTTTGCGTCGTTGCCTATCATCAAAACCACGTCTCTGTCGGGATTGCCGGGGACGTAAAGGTTGAGAAGGTGCACTGTTTTGTCTGTAATAGTTCGCGTAGTTTAAAAAATATTGAAGTTCTTGAGAAGGCGGCTGAAAAATTCCCTTTGAGCGCATGTTCTCAAATACGCCAAGTTGGCGCTGGAGCTCAGAATACGCGTTTAAGATCTGATCAGGGGAAAATCCCTCCCAGTGAGGTGGCCATTCCTGGAACTCATTTGGTTGAGCTGGACCTCTTGCAGGCATTATTGGATTGTGTGTTCTGAACTCTGGATGAGAGTACTGGTTAGTAGGAGGTCGAAACCTCATACAGGACATGCATCCCTGCGGGTTGACACACCTGATATGATTTTGATGTATGGGATGCAAATTATGCGGCCCAATATTAGTGCAGAAATGATGATGGACATGATGTGGCATATTTTGCGGGGGAAAATTTAGTGGGGGGAAAATCCCTTGCTGAAAATTCGGATTGAGAGGTGGATTCATCATCATATTCTGATGCAAACTGTGACATTGATAAGGTGGTGGAGCAGAGTTGAATGGTCCCTGATATTGAAAAGAATGCGCCATAGGAGGGTGATTATTATAACCACCCGACGTCATAGGATGCAGATCATGTTGGTACTGAGCTAATTCTTGTGGTCCCCCCATATTATAATCCTGAGCTGGTTGCATCAACTGAGGAATAGGTTGGTACTGAGGGGGTATCTGTTGCTGGAATTGAGTTGGGTTGTTGTAACGATCCTCATGATGCACTGGACCTGGTAATGGATACTGCTCAATCTGTTGTTGCATACCCATGTCATGATTCTGCTGATAATTATTCGAGTTTGAATGAGATTCATTCATTTCATATACATTTGGTTCATTGGGTTCCTCTGGTGGAACATAATGATGAGGCTCCTGTGGCATATAATTTGGTTCAGGTTGGTGCTGGCCCGAAGTAGGCATCAGGTTTCCAGCTCCTTGGTAAATATTCAAAGTCGTTTCAATGTGCTTCTCTCTGCCACTTTGTGACTTACGCAATTCCATCGCTTGTTCTGATAGCTCTTGATTCTGATTGCTATTATGATTTGGATCTTGTGAATGAAAAATATTCCTGACCTCGTGATCCGCCGTGTCCATATTTTCCAAAGTAGATTCATCTCCAATGTTAGGGATACTATCGGCACTTTCACTGTGCTCAGGTGGAGGTGAAGGCGGTTCAACTTTTATTTCAACCTGGTTCAACATCTCATGACTCACCGGTATCATTGAGCCCCTGGGGATCAGCTTTGTCGCTCTCCTTCTCAGATACGTTCTCAACTGCAGCAGCATTATTTTCTGCTCTTACAGAATCAATTATTTGTTCTTTCATTTGAACGTAAAATTTGTCCACTAAGTTATCAAAGAGTTCTTTTGTAACGACTTTTTTCGACGAAAGTTCCATGTAATCCTTGGAAAACTTTTCTGTAGTAGCCAGAAAGCAATCTAGCCTCTTTTTACATTCAGCCTCTACCTGCACCACATCATCCAACTGGCGATTCTGCGTTTCAAGAACGAAATTGTGTAGAAAATAATTGTTTGTTCAGAAAGTGCAATCTTTTCTTGTGATTATAATCTTACCAACTCCTCAGATAGAAGCTTGACCTGGTCACTCAGTTTCTTGTGCCTTGCTGTAGTCACAACTGCTGGCTTTAAGTTCATTGGGATTCCATCCATTATCGCACTCATTCGTTTTAGGTTTTCTATGAATCTTTCACGCGCCATTTCTTTGATCTCTTCAGAGATACCTGCGCCGCCTACAACAGAGCAAGAAACAGAAGTTAATTTAATGTTTCGAGGGAAAATCAGCACAAAAGTACCGTTTACTTATTTTAACCGTTTTTACCTTCCATTCTTCCAGTTTTATTATTGAGTGTTGGACCAGTGGGACATTCCGTACATGGCTGCTGTCCCTCTGAATGCAAAGTTTGTTGTTCACCATTGGTCATAGGGTGTGCCTGGCCATTCGCATGATTTCCGGCTGGCCCAAATCCAGCTTCATAAGACTCATGACTTCCAACATGCTGTTCATGTCGCATTTGTCTTTGCTGTTCATACAAGAGATTGGCCCTGGCCGCAGCAGAGGTGGAAGGTTGTGGAGACACAGGTCGAAATGTTGTCTCTACAGGGAGTGGAAGTTGAGCCATTCCATCTTGCTGCCATACAGCATGGAACATATTTCTGTTCACGCTTTCAAGAGCATTCCTATTAACAGCAGAAGTAGACCTCCATCTTCGATGACCCCTTGGTTGGAAGTAACACTGTTTCTGCTTTTGTTGATCAGGTTGATGTATCGGATCCGCGTAGGAAGAAGCAGATCTTTGGATCCTTGACGGCCCTGATTTACCCCTCGGTCGCCGACTACGCTGATTGGTTGGAATGGATGATGGTGGCGGATCAAACCGTCTAATTTCTCCAGTCTGCATTTTACCAGAACATTCAGAAGCACAGACCGTTTGGTAGTTTGGACCACAACTCATTTGTTGAAAATTCTTGTTGATCATGTTGGATTCCGGAGTATGGTAAACGGGAGGTTGTACCATGTCTTCTCCAATCATGGAATCCACCTGAGGTATTTGAGGGCACGTCGCAGTCATTTGATGAGATATTATTGATGAACAATATTCTTGACGACGTGACCGTCTTCGATTACGCCCAGTTGGCGAATTTCGCTGGCGCCTACCGTTTCGTCTCCTACCATATGGCGTTTGAGACTGTTGCGTCCGATTCCTAGTGCCCCTCTGTCCAACACCAGTACGAAATCGATTCATGATAAATGAATCAAACGACAAGAACACTACAACCAAGTGTTTCTTTCGTTCAGTTAATATTTAATTCAGAAAATATTTAATCAGCAAAGTCTACCTAAAACTGAATAAAATATTATTCAATATGGAGGAAAGAGTTTGCTGATGCAAGGTTTAGAATTTGATAAGTGAATGTCATTACTCAAGTTACCCAATTTAACCATTTCATTGTCTTATGGAATTTATTGCAATAAACTATAACAAAGTCTATTCTTCTTTGAGCGAAGCCACGTATATTTTCTCTTTCCTTGAATTGAAGCATTCAAAAAGAGTCAAATGCACCATTAAGCTTTCGGTACTCCGCACGTAGGCCATTTCACACAATAAATAAAAGGCATGAGCAAAGAGTGATATCGCAGTTAATTTTTATTGGCTAATTATGAAGCAACGGTAAAATGACACGGTGATGACGACTGTGCGCCGCATGGCAGAAAAAGACCCTAGCTTCTTCTGTCCCCATAAATATTCCAAGAACTTTCATGTAAAGCCTGGGATGGATGATTTGTTCAGAATCAGAAACAGAGATTTCCCGACATTTCATTGTAATAAGTAGAAATGTGCTAGATGCTTCTGTAACCCACTATTAAATTCCAAGTTAATGCGACAAGCAGAAAAACGATTACATTGGAGGAAGTAATGAAACAGAATAATGTAATGTCAAACGATATGAAAATAATAAAGTCCCATTGTGAGCAGTATGAGATGCAAAACATCATCATAAAAATCTTTCTTCTTTTTTTTTGTTTGGACGTAATCTTCATTTCATATTTTCATATGCATTTTTATTAAGGTGTAAAAAACTAGCCAGAAAAATTAAGTTTAGAAAAACGCGTTTATATAATCCTATGTAACAAATGTTATACATGTAAAACTGCATTTATTTTTTTTTCTGCAAATCAGTGTGAAATAATACTTTCATCTCTTTTTTCATACGTTTGGGGTTTTCACGAGCAAACAAAAACGTTTTTCTCGTAACTTTTCTTCCGTGACAAAACTCAACTAAAACCGGAAACAGATATTATTTTATGATGTCTGTTTTTTATGTCAAAGTCTGTTTCATTTATTTATCTTTACAAACGTCTAGGTTTAACTAGGGATAATATATACTTATTTCTGGTTTTTTAACTTTAAAACGATCGCAGCACAGATATATATATTTAAAACTGCCGTTGCGTCGGCCATCGTAAGTGTGTATGTTTTATACTTGTCCACTTACAATTCTATTTTTAAAAGAAACTAGTAACAATAATATACTCTCAAAACGTTTCAATTCTTTTAACTTCTTTCCAAATATAAAGCATAATGAAGAGGGACGAAGTTTGGGTATGGAGGGAGAAATCGACCCCTTTAACACAAATTTTCTTTGTATTTTTAATACTTCATCCTATATAAACTCATGCGTGAGGGGAAATGATTAAAAAATCAGCGTGTTTCCCCCAGCACGTTAAAAACTGGACAGTTAATCGTTTCCTACGTAATTTTTCTCAAGTCTAAGCTAACACGCGGTTTACGTCGTTTATGAGAAAATTATGTATTTTCATCTGGATTTATACCACACCAAAGGCCAGGCGAGTTGAAAAATCCGTAAGTTTTCTTTTTCCGTGGTATATAAAAATTGCTGAGTAGTTCCCTTCTCATTTTGAACATTTTGGTCGCTCATTCATGTCATGTAAAAGTTGAGCTATAGTTCGTGAGCTTTCCACGTTGCTCATAGCAATTCCAGAGAGATGAGATTCGTACCCTTGGAGAATTCTGTAAGACAAGGCGGGAACGGGAAAGTTTAGATTTTTTATATTCCATATATAAAAGGTGTAATTCGATATTACTTATAATCTGAAGAATGCTTACTTTCGCCCGAGTGCCGAATAATTCACCAAATTACGAAGAATGAGCGCCGACGTTAGTCTAATGCTCTTAGTCACTGGCCCTTCATTGTCATCATGTAGGTGCTCTTTGGTGCTCATGACTGACATGGCATGCCGTTTTATAGCATGGAACGCAGCATTTGGGGCGTACCCAGGATGATGAAGAGGTTGCTGTGGTACAGGTGGAGGATCTGAATGAATTATAGTAGACAAAATTACAAATATGAAATATCTCTAATGCTTCGGGGCTAATGTGTGCATATTTTTATTCAAAATCTATGATTGTAATGCCCAGTGAACATAGGTATTACTAACTGTAAGTAGAGTAGTTTAGAAAATTAGTTGAAACACACCTATCCTGTTTTTGCGACGATATAGAGCCATTTCCAAGGCTTGTTTGGAGCAATGCCTATCTTGTAAATGCGTCATCAGGGAAAAACGTTTACGCAACAACGGATCACAACCATTCTGGCCCCACTCACATTTCACAGCATCTACCATAGTTTCCGGACAATGAGATCTTAAGGCGTGCATGCTCACCTATATCACGGCAATAAATTACGTCAATAAAATTTGAATTTGCCAACCTTTCAAAAAATTTGTTTTTTACTGCAAATATTCAAAAATTGACTAACCTGTTGAGGTCTTAAAAACCGTAGTCCACAATTGCTCCACTCGCACATAAAGGGAAACTCCATGTCTAACTGATCAGGGGTCAAATGAGGGTAACTACTAGCCTTGATGCCTACAAACTGAACGAAACTGACGGACTTTTGATTTGGTGTGTGTTGTTGAGGTGCAAGGGGATTTGGAATCGGTTGTTGATGAAGTAAAACAGTTTGATGCTGCTGCTGTGCAGAATTCAGTTGCATCGGCACACTCTGATGCAGTCCGGGTTGCTGAGAGTTTTGTACCAAAGCCTTTTGAGCCGTTGCAGACCCTGTAGATGCAGACATTTTTTGAACAGGTTGTTGCACATTTTGTTGCGGAACAGCTGCCATTTGAGATGAAATATTTGTCGCATTAGCCAAGGGATTTGTGTTCAACGCTGCTTGTGCAGAAGGGGTAACTTGCTGATGGTTTACAATATGAGGAACGGTAGTTAGTTGCTGTTGCACAGGTCCCCCTTGAACCACAGGGGTGTTTTGTATTACACTTTGGGCGTTCCCAACTTGCTGCTGCTGCTGCTGTTGTTGTTGTTGAGTTTGTTGAAGAATTATAATTGCTTTCGGCAATTGGTCAGTGGCATTAACCTGACCCTTGGAAAGAATAACTTGGCCTGGAAGCGATGATTGTGAGTTTCCAGTTGAAAGCAACACTTGTTGACCTGAAGGAAGTACCAATTGACGAGTAAAGGTTAACTGCTGTGGGTTTTGAGGGTTGACTGAAAGTCTCAAAGGGAGTTGTACAACTTGCGATCCTGTTCCAGGAGGAAGGGACGGCGTGGTCGTCGAAGTGACAGCTGCAGCGCCCGCAGTAGTTGAAGTGGGTATGCTATTACAAGCACTCACTGCAGTTTGAGGAAGCGCACTCGCAGAACCAGCTGAAGTGGCATTAACCAATGATTGGGTGTTAGCTGAACCTGACTGAAAACTTGTTACAGCATTGGTGACGTTATTTTCAGTAGCATAGGCAGTGGCCGCTTCCATCAGTGAACTATCCAAAGCTAGTTTCTTTGCCGGAGGCGGCAAGTCGTCCGCGTTTTCTTCCTTAGTGGGACTTGAAAGGTTTTGTTCCGTCGAGAGAGGGGACGAGGGTCTTTTAAGGCTAGCGAGCTGTTCCGGAGGGACAACAATTAGATCACTAAATTGACTAAACTGTTCAAGCAAATCCCCACCACCATGATTATTACCCTCTACACCACCACCATTTCTAAAAAAAGAATCAGCGTGATCTACAGTCGAAGCACCGCCACCACAACCATCATGATCAACACCCACTCCAACAATATTTACAACATCAATACATCCCGTCGAGGTCACCTCACCATCGACAATCATCGCTTCACCATCGACAACAACCAGATTATGGTCAAGAACAAGCGGCGCAGCAGAATGCGAAGTTGCAATAACAGAATCAACGTCAACAAGAACAGTCGATGAAGGGAGGCTATCACTCACAACATAAGTAATAGCTCCATTCGTAGCAGAAGCAGAAGAAGTAGCCAACCCATCACCAATACTAAAGGCAGGAGCAAGAGGAGCTTCAGTCGAATCGACCTCAACTTCAGCAATAACAGCAGGAGTTGCCATAGTAGGCATAGTAGCGGTAGCAGGCACACCAACAGCTTGCTCAATAACCCTAACAAAATTTCCACCACAAAGTTTCACCTGTTGTCTGGCAGCAATCCCTCCACCTTTCAGAACATTTGGGGAAACAGGCGAAGCACCACTTGCGAGTGTTACCGCCGAGCTAGTGAGAACCGGGCCTACCCCAGAAGTAGGTAACACAGCCGAGGGTGCTTGACCTTGAAGAGTTACCTGAAGCCAAATTAATGATTTAGCCTTAGTTTCTTAGCTAACTAAATACATAACCCAACTTGTCTAGACAAGTTATTCTAGATAAGTGTACAAGAAGACAAGTTTACCTGAGCATCTGAAGTAGACGAGTAAAACGTCATTTTTTGTGATTCTGGCTCGTCATTTGAGGTACTTGTATTCCCGCTATGATTCACAATGGCCGATTCGCCCAATGTTTCTTCCATCTTGTCTATAAGCTCGAGTCGTCCTTTCTCACTAATTCTAATCTCTCTTCCAGCCGTGACCCCATTCACTGGCTCTCTGGAGGGTACCCTTCTCTCCAAAAGGTCTATCAACATTCCCTTCATGTTACCTCTGTTTTTCAAAGTCTCTGGGTCATTCAAGTCTTCTAAACTAAGGTCATTCTTTGGGTCCAGGTTCTAAAATACATAATAAATGCATGTAAGTACTTTCTCATTCGCTTGATTCATGATTCGCTTCGATTGGCAATACTAAATACTGAATCTCAAAATATATATAATACTTACAGCTTGACCGTTGTGTAAAACACCGTGGAAAGACGTGATTGGAATAGTAGATTTGTTTGAAGATATGTTCTCCGACCCATCACTACTTAGTACTGAAGATGATGCTGAGGACTCCTCCGCTTTATCGAGTAAGCCATCCGGACCCACTCCATTCACTTTCACTATTCGAGGAGTTCCACCCTGACAGTCCTCTTTCGAGACGGCATTAGCTGTAGAATTAATGTTGTCATTTAACTTCCCCTTGGCACTCTTTGGAAGTTGCTGCTGCAGCTTATTCTGCTGACGCTGTGCCACCTGAATCAAAAATTATTAACATATTAGCCCACGACATTAAAAAATTTCCACTCTGTATATTAACCTAATGAAGTCAACAGCGACTGCAATTTATCTACATAAGTACTTTTAAAGCATCTACTTCACCGTTAATATAATAACAAAAGCAGACGATAAGACAACTGGGTTAGCTTAATTGAATTGAAATGAGAAAAATCACAAAGCCAATTTCTCCCTATTACCCGTAGACAACCAATGCTCACACGCATAATTAAGTTTAGTTGTGGAAACCAACGCTATACTCCATCTCATGCTTCCATGCAACAATGCAAAATATCAGGTAAGAAAAGACACACGAAATCCATCTTGATCATCATCCAACTCATCATCAATGTTACCTTGGAGGCTAACAAGCTTCTAATGGCGGATGAGGCTGGGCTGAGGGTAACCTTTCCTTTAGTCGATACTCCATCCAAAGACGAAGAAGTTGAGGAGGATGACAACTTTGTACATAGATTTTCAGCTGGAGCTTCCACTTTCGACCCTTGTTTTTCTTTCCCTTTCAGACTCTTAGCACGCTTAGACTGCAAGGGTGCGAGCCAAGTCAGTGTGTAAAATAATAAATTGTACAAAAAAACGTAAGTAGCATTTCCCAAAGTAAGATTTACATTTACATACACAGTCCCCCCTAACCACCCAAAGTAAATAATTAAGTAGCAAAAAGCCATACTAACGAGTGATACGGTAAATATTGAACCAATTACCACCCAAGAAGTTCTACTCCATATAACATACCATTATTATAGCATACCATTTCTAGTATAATGCATTAGCCAAAAGTACAATCTTCACTTACCCCGCCAGTTGCATTGTTGTTTTTGGTCTTTGGAGGCTGTGACAGAGTAGCTTGTAAAATCGGCGATAGACTAGCTTTTGCTTCTCGTGGCGGAATGTGCACGGATACTGAGAGCGTGGCTCCTGTCACACCTTGCGTTGCACTCGTACTACTACTGTTTTCATTGTTGTTATTATTGTTCACGTGGCTTTGATCCGTCTTTGAAACATCCACCTCACCTAAAAATCAACGAGAGATAACGTTTTAACTAGCCTGTAAATAACTCAGTATAAAAAAGTGAAAGTGTAATCTAAATTATTGAAATAAACAAGGGAATTATTATTTTTCTGAGAAAGATAATCAACTATTAATGACATAAAAAGAAAGCGCATGATGAGTCTTGATTTCGATCAAGGTTAAATCAAAACCACTGCGTTAGAGGCCAACGACGCATGGTCTCTAGGTGATTGGGTATTTGTCTTCATGTTAACCTGCCTTCATCAACCAATCGGTCAACCTGTGGAAAGAAGAATTCGCACAGGGATAGGGAATGCACAAGTAGCTTGGAACAGCATCTGATAAAATCTATTAGACAGACATTACAAACAAAAACAGACAAGGTGCATGATGCAATATTACTCAACTTAACATCGCATTTTTGTTTCCTAGGTCAAAACCTAGCTGCACGAAAGAGTTTCTCTTTCCTTCGGCAAAAAACAATCTCACATGTAAAACTCCAAGATTCCAATTCGAATGAGAGCATCATGCAGCAGCATGCAACTAGCTTCAAGTCTCTGAATCGCAATAGCTACGCGATACGCATACAGCCGCTACACAACAGAAAAGAACTTTTGGGTTATAAGTTGTCTCTTTACCCCATCGTTTTTCTTCAAAGATTTTTCATGCACCAGCACAGCATGTGCGTATGACTATGATGACTAAACCGTCCCAGACCAAGACTGTGCTTTTCACTCATCTCACTTGACTTGTAACTTGATAAAGTGATGATATTTCTTCCACGAAAAGTGGCTAGTTGTTTTGATGCGTTAACATAACAGTTCATGCGTTTATTTACATCTTCCTACGTCTTACTATACTCCATGACGTGTTTGGACTAGAAACGTGCAAAAACAGTATTATAATATTACCTTTGGTAGTAAGTTGTGTAGGTGGAGCAGTGGTTTGAATTACAGGAGGAATAGCAAGTGTAGTGGAGACAGGCACTGGAGCAATGTTCGTAGACATTGGTACTTGTACAACGGTATTGATGACTGGCTGTGGAACAACTGTAGTAACGACCGTCGCTACTGCGTTTGATCCAGCGACACCCACATTCAATGCAGTTTGAATAGGAGCCTGAGATGTGGATGTGACAGCAACAGCCCGAATGGAAATCTTTGGTTTAATTCCTTCGAAAAATGAAAGCGAAGTACCGCCACCAAACTGCTTTATCACAGGGCCGACGTTTCCACCATAGGCACATCTGCAAAAGAAATTTTGTTTTAGTATAAAATCAAATGATTGAAAATCGAAATGGTTGGAATATTTAGAGCAATTATTTTAGTAACGTACTTGACACACTGAACGAACTGTTCAAGGCTGAGAACAACGTTTGGATTTTTCCGTGCAGCTGAATACATCCGGTAAATCTCTCCCTGTTCAATGGACGTCCCAGAGGAAGACTCGAATGTACCCTTGAGCCAAGCAATAGCCCACGCTTCTTCACTTAAAGTGCCGCGTGGGGTAACCAGGCTAATGGAGGGAGTGACCACGTGGTGGTGTTGGCTCAAGCTGTGATTCGATATCTGGGGAAGATTTGCTGTGATGAGAGTTGCTGCACCATTAATAGCTGCACCTGCCACTGGTGCACCTCCAGGAGGATTTGTTCCAGATTTTGGTTGTTGTATGACAACAGTTGCTCCCGGAGGGGGAGACTGAATTCCATGGGGAACACAAGAGACGGTACTATCATTGCTACTGTTGCCCGTTGAAGTAGTCTTAATCATGGGATGTGAAACAGATGAAGTTGGAAGAACACTTGGGTTTTGTACAATGGCAGGACCTTGCACGGGAACCGGTTGAGATGGGACTTGATGAGTAGATGAGTTAAGATGATTCACAATGTTAGTAGAAGCAGCAGCTGTAGCAGTAGATGTAGTACCGAACACTTGACTATTCGCAGGGCTCTGAGCAATGACTCCAGTCTGTTGCATCTGTTGTTGTGGTACAAGAGCTTGTTGAACCTGGGCCACAGGAGGCACAACTGTCGTTGTTCCGGTGACAATCTTCATTCCAGGGGAACTAGCTGGAGAAGGTCGGTTGGGCACTACTTGAGGGGAGCCGGCATAAATAGGGTTTGGAGGTTGCTGAAGCTGTTGCTGCAAAAGATGCTGCGTTGGAGGTACATGGATTAAAGGCTGTTGCTGAGGTGTTGAAGGTATACTACTGATGGAAGTGACTGTTGAAGAAGAAACTGAGGAAACGCTTAACGTCGATACGCTTGACGGTGAGCTCGACGTAGAGGTTTGTGCTGGTTGCTGCGCTCCTCCAGTGACAGTCTCCACAACTCTCATTTGAATACATCCCTTTGGTCCATAGCTTTGCGCTTCTACCGTGACTAGGGACACTAGTGTTGCCACAGACCCTTGAACTCGCACAATTTCGTCACATACTGCTTCCCCCATCCCCGTCATGGACAGAATACATTCCAAGGTGTAAATCAGAAGCATAATATCGCTTAAGGTCAGCAAATCGCAGATTCGCTCGTAGACGCGATTCTCAACATACCGGGTGATCACTCCTTCATTACCATCCATTTTTGTTAGCTCTCGAAGTGCCTCGAGGCTTCTCAAGATTTTGAACCTATCGTCGGAAAAGATACCAGAAGTGACGAGGGTAAGAAGCATAGAGCTTAAAGGATTTTCAAGTGGCTCATCAAGCTGAATATGACTGGCAATGTTACCAATTATATCAAATGAGGCTTGGGCGATTGAACCAAATGAACAGTTTGCTGCGATAAGTAGAAATCTCATTAAGGTCGGACTTCTTGCCATGACAAACGCATTGTCTTGTTCGAAGCTGAGATTTCGCAAGATGTGGGCGATCTGATAAATACGCTGGCCGACTTTCTCTTGAGCCTCTTTGGTGAAAAGGAAAGATGTGACGGGACTGTCACAACCTTCATTCATTATTACCTTCCTGGTTAGTCTCAGCCTTCTTTCAATACTGATTTGGTCGCTGTTGTCTTCATTGCAATCATTCTCCGTGATTGATAAGGAGGGGACTATTGTCCTTTGGCAAGGACAAGTCGAGCAACAAAATGTGAAAGTGGACTCATTTACCAACTCAGGTTCACTACTACTCTTCTCCTCCTCCTCGCAACTAATTTCCATACAACTAATCCTATCATTATGCTTTACTTCTTCCAAACTTTTATGTGGATTTTCATCGCTAACGGCTTTGTTAGTTTCATCGAGTTGAGTGGGAGCATCAGCAATATTAAATGAGATTTCGTCCTTCTTGGCTTCAATAAAACCCTCGTCTGTGTTTTCCACTGCAGACGCTCCTCCTCCGATAGATATTGGAGATGGCTCTTCTTTTTCCAGAGGAGCTGAATGACATGGGTCTAGACTTTCCAAAACTGATGCCTCCTTTTTGCTGGGAGTTGGAGTTGGGTTTTCAATTTCTCGAGATTCTCTAATACGCGCTAACCTGAGCCGGAGCGCAGTTCCTAAAGCAAACTTTTCCTCGTTGGAAAGGTTTCCATCAGTGACTTCCTGGAGCTGAGATAAAATTGCACCTTCATCATCCATAAGACCAAAAGTGGAGTGAACCCCTCGGGTAAAGCATTCGCAGAGCAGCTGTCTCACGTCGGGATGGTGAAGAACCTCATCCCAAAACTCGGCATGGTTAAGGTTGCGAGCTTTCCTATACGTCTCTTCCATGAGGACACGCATACCACAGTCTTGGTATATGCCAGCGTGCGCCAGCAACATGTTGAGAATGGCTGGAGACTTGGAAAAACGGAGGACGTGTTTAGTTTCGTTAGACAACAGTGTACACACGCTTATAGCCATGTCCTGTTCGTTAGGAAGAGGACTTTGGAGGGAAAGAAGGAGTCCTTCGTAGTCTGACGTTTCGAGAATACGTGTGGACAACCCGAGTTGAGATCTATTGTGATCAGCTATCTCTTTGGGATGATTATGATTATGATGGCCATGACCTTGATGCGAGGAAGAGGAGTGGTGATGATGATGGTGATGGTGAGNGCGAGGAAGAAGAGTGGTGATGATGATGGTGATGGTGAGAGGAATGACGACTTGAAAATGTGTTTGGGTACCTTCGTCTCCCCCGAAAATCTTCATAATCGTCATCGTGATCCTCTTTGGCATCAATGTCTTCCCCAAGGAAATGAATCTTTTCATAGAGTTCCAGGTAACGAAGGTATATCTGTTTTATGGCTATTCCTCCGTTCGTCGACCGAGGAAGATGGAAATGCTCAAGCAGCTTGTCCCATTCATTCCTTAAATTAATTTTTTCCCAGCCCCCATGAGAGGTAACTATTTGGTAAAGGAGGTACAGGTCTACTTCCTTCCCATTAATTTTTGGATCGCAGCTAAGCCCTGACCCCCGACTCTCATGGAACTGTATGAGGTCACGAATAAATGCATACTTGGCACGAAGATACTCTGGGTCCTGCTTCGTTAGTCCCATTTTCCCACGAAGATTGTTTTGTCCGCTGAAATTAGCGGAAACGTGGGTGTAATGGAACGGAGAAATGTTTAAGGCGTTTCTTTAACACCCGTATATAAATATATTCACAGAGAGTTTTTACTTTCGGTTAAAATCCGTCCTTATAACTGTCGGTTCGTGCCAATAACCAATATCAAACTCACGTAATGTTTAATTTTTATTTCCGTCGCCCTAGTGTTTACACTTGTTCTTACAAGGTGAATGTGTGTGGAACCATCTTACGTATTCTTTGCATATGCTGCATTTAAATCGCTGCATTTAATGCTGCTTCAAATTTGAATATATTTGTTTTGAATGTTTGGACAGATAAAATGATAAAGTAAAATAGATTAAAATCGGCACCATCCCTTGACTACCTTGGCCAGCTGTACCTGGACGATATTGTTCGCAGTGCCGCCAAAGAAATGAGTTTCCTTGTCCTTCTTCGATGATACAGAAAATCGAGTTCAACCATCTTTGCCATTTTCCATTATTCCTGCTACCGAATCTTTTACAGGGGTCAGTAGAACATAGCAGGAAACTGTTACCGGAAAATATTTTATTAATATTTTCTACATTTTGTCGTGGTAAAGACGCAACGCTAGCGAATAACAAACTTTATTGACAACAACACCCAACTTTAATTTTTTTTTTCATAAAAATAAATTATTTAGGATACAAGGTTCGCCGGGAAACATATAGTCTTAAGTGGTAGAAATACTTTTTGACTCTTCACACTTTAACATTTTATTAAGGGTCATTTCTGGAACTGAATTGTGCAACTCACACAGTAACACTGAAGTAACAATCCCAAGAAAAAAAAGTAATCTTGCCCAACGAACTATTCAGTTTCCTATTATTTTGATACCAAGGAAGTAAGTAGTAAATGTTCATTTTTTAAATGGTTCCTTACCAACCAACCTCAACCATGATTTTGTTGATTTTTTTCGGTCAAACCATTTTAAGAGAGTATTAAGTATTTACACAAGGTGCGAAATAAAGGCCCGTAACATTTTCATATGTCGTCTCGCCGTAAGTCAGATAATTTCATTGATGATGATTAAGTATTACTATGTGATAGTTCTGTTGCACTGAATGAAATGATGCTGTTTTCTCTTCGGTAAGTGTATATGCAGAGTGCGCGGATGATGATGGTGACTGGAGCAATGCTTGCCCGCGTTAATTCCCTAAAAAAATTCCTCGAGTCAAGTATGGAACAAATTTATAACAAAGTCAGACGTGTTATCGTCGATTGACTGACGAGAAAAAATGCACTATGCAACTGCAACTTCCACCATGAAAACAAATCAAGTCATTGTATCCTTTTCGCCTTTAAGGTGCGTTCCATTAGTTAAACTTTATTAAATCTTTTCACCCATAACAACTGCACAATTTCTTAACAAACTAGTGTCTTTATTTTCTGCTAGTGTATCAAATTTTCATAGTTTTTTGACATGTTTTAACAAGAAATTCCGCCTGCTTTAATTTAGATTGGTCCGGACAAGAAAAGGTTTGTTGGAGCGTAGCTGGTCCAACATTTAGCACATGCACAACAACTCTATTTCATTTGCTTCTTCCTGGGAAAAAATCTTCACTTCATCTATTTCCACCGCACAGATATGCACATTATTTTTTCTTCTTTTTTGGTGAAAAATCGGAATCAGGAATCGGAAGCAGGCAGTTGTAGAAGAACTTGAGAAGAAAAAGAGATGATCTTCATGATCATGATTACCATGAGTGTGTGTGTGTGAGAGAGAGAAAAAAGAAGAAGAGGAGCGAACGAGCTGAGTTAGTAAGAGAGAGAAGCTTGTATGATGATGATGTAGAATTGGTGAAAAAAAATGTATTTTGTCCTGTGTGTTGTATTTAATACTTATTATGATTTCTCAATGTAGTTTTTTATATCAATGTAGAACCGTATGTATGAAAATGATGTATCTTCCTCTGTTCCTTCACTTCGTTTTCTTAAAAGGAAGGAGAGAGAGAGAGAAAAGAAAAACTCCAAAAAAAAACTTAACGTAACTCTTGTGAATTTTGTTCAGAGTAGTCACTTTACCACCACAACTTCTGCTTATTATGCTTTTTCTAGGGACCTAGAAAATAAAAGCCAGACATGAACCATGAACCATGTATAAGCTAAGTAAAAAGGCATTTTACGTACGTTAAGGTATAATGCCATTTTTTGTGTATGGTTTTTGTGCTTGGTGTACTAGTACTACTCCTCACTCTTTTCATTTTTACCTCTCTATAACAAGCCAACTAAAACCTTTTTAAGGGTATCCACAACAGCAGCAGCAGAGAGAAAAAAGAAACGAGGCAGCACCAGAAAAGAGAGAAGAGCGGCAGCTCGCTTGTTCGCTAGCTCTTAGCATTGTATTCATTTGGATGACGACTACGGTGGTATTGTATTTTAGTGGTGGTAGCGGAAAATAAAGGAGCAAAAAAACAAGCACCAGTGCTAATATGACTAAAACTATGTAATACATTGCATATTGAGACGTATATAAAAGTAACGTAATGCAAGCAAGAACCAGTGCAGTGATACATTTATTACATTTAATCTATACACGTATATTTTATGCAAAAGCATCAGCTTCATCATCATCCTTTCCTTTGCCTAATACATGCAATAACCACATATATTATGACTTTTAATACTTCTATAAACTATAATAACAATCATTCATACAAAATATAATATAGAAAATATAAAGATCAACACATCTTTCCTGTCGTTTTTCGTCTGATCTTGATGTGATATGCTGCGCTTCTGCTGCTCCTTTTCTTCTCTCTCTATCGTCAACCACCTTCCCTTGTTGATGCTCTCTGAAGGGGAATTTTGCAAAACTAGAAGAATGCAATAAGTCGGAAAAGACCAGCGTTTTTTCAGCGTTGCAATGGCAATCATATCATCTTCAGCTTTTTTGTTCCTTTCTTTTCGTCAACAGCAGTTGCAAACTTACAACAATGCTTTGCGCTGCACCTTCATGAGAAGGGAGAGAGGGGAACAGAAGCGAAACAAGGCCATAAGCCACACTTCTTTTGCATTTCCCAGTCAGTCAGTTAGTTGCTGCGAACGAACTGCGTGGACTTGGACTAACGAGTTCAGCAAATGACAAACATGCATATAACTATTTGTTATATTTTTACAGAAGAATGCAGCTTCGCCGGCTGTAAAAGCGACGCTGGTTTAAGGAACAGAAAGGAAGATGATGATTGGGATTTTTTTTTGCATACAAGAAGAAACGAAATTAAGACGGCTAAGTAATTATGCATGGATTTATGTCTCTATGAAAAGATCATTCCTGTTGTCTTCTCGCAATTATATTATCCTCATAAGTAGTCATCCCAATGTGCAAAAATATTTTAAGAAAGAGTAAGCGTATAGAATTTGTACAATGTGATTGAATCCATGCAAATCATTGCATTGAAAACGCCATTGAGCAATGGTTATATTAATATCTTGAATGATATGAGCACAAGTATATATCTTCGTACATGATATTTAAGATGCGTTTATTACATACAAAGCTTTTGTATTTGCGCAATGTTACTTACGACTACTCATTAAGCTACCCTACTGAAGTATGTTGAATACAATGTTTCGAAAAAAAAAACTATGACTAACAATTTAGGAATAGAAATATTGGAAATGCTTGTGTTTTGCATGCAAACATGTAATTCGTATTGTGTATGATGGTCAAGATAAATCACACTTAGTACAAATGAGCATTTTGAATGTCAATTCGTTTTCCCACTAATAAAAAGGTGAAATGTTGAGACTCGAACAATGAAAGCTGAGACTCGAACAATGAAAGTTGAGACTGTTGAGAGAGTTTGAAACTATTAAAGTTTTTCCAAAGCCTTTAGACTCTTCAGTTTTTGCCAATCTGAGCGAAGATACGTATATTCTTTATTACGAAAATCATGGCATGTTGGCTTTTAAATTTACTGGAAAAGACTTGCCAGGTCACGTTCAAGTTTTTACAAATAATAAAACGAATGTAAATATTTATCTATAAATTCAATCATTTGCAAAAATAAAATGTACGAGATATATTTCAAACTTTTATTAATGTAAGAATTTACCTATTTAGCAAACGGAGTAGGAATATGTCTCGTTTTATTTTTTGAACAAATGAATTTAAATAATGTAGGAATCCATAATTTAAATGTGTGCATTCAACTCAAGTATGACGTACATACATACACATATGCATTACCTTGAAACAGATAAATAAATTACAATACATTAGGAATCTTATTGTAATCAAAATGATTTTCAAGTATTAAAATGGTATCATCTTCGACTTTGAAGAGGAAGTATAGATATTAATCATTTTTCCTGGTAAAATGCAAGGGAAAAGATGTATGATATCCCGACTTTTGAATGATACATTTTTCTATAAGAATATGCGCATACTTAAATGTATTTGACGCGGATTAGCATTACCTATCAAAAGCCACTACTTGTGTTATGGTAGCATTACTCAACAACACCAAATAGACAAGCGTTTTAAAGCCCCTTTGGTTTTTTACAAACCGGGGGTGTTGTTAGTTGTTACTGGTGTTATGTTGGTGGTGGTCGTAGGGAGAAACGAGAAAAGTAGACTGACACGGACAGGAACACTACATTGGTTTTTATTCGTGTACGGAATTTTCAACGCTCCAAATCAGTGTTGCTAGTTCATGCCTTTCTTTTGCTGAGTCTCGGTACATGGTGTAATGGCAAAAAGCGCTAAGAGCTATCATAAACTAATATTATTATGCTTCAGAGGAAGATGTATGCATATTGCATAGTTCTCGCATCTAACAACCTATTTCATCCCATTAATGTTATGAGACACACTTATTGGATATGACGTGTGTTCACAAGAAATACACACAAGGAAAATAATCGGAGGGTCATATCCTTGCAACATAAAATTGAATTCTCCCCATGACCATGTTCAGCAGCGAAAGGTTTGCTCTCCGGTGTTAAATGATTTCGAGTGATGATGATAGCTGATCATGTAAAAACCGCCGTGGAGAAGCACTACAGCGACGTTCCACCACCACCACACCGCGCACCACATATATACGCTTAGCTTTATGTCTTAGTCGCTGGATACCATCAATAATTATCTGTCGCCTCTTTTCTCCTCTCTCTCTCTCGCTCGCAAACTATCTCTTTCAAATACATACCGGTATTATTTCCCATTCCCCCTCCTTCCTTCCTTTGGTCTAGCTGAAAATGTGAGAACTCATGGTATCAATGTATTTATCATGCTTGTTCATAATCTATGGAATTTTTTTCAAAAAATGATTTGCTTTGGGTAACAAGGATGTTCCATTTCTTTTTCTAAGCCATGAAGAACATCATCACCAAATTCATCATAACTTTTCTTTGTGTATATCCACTCGCGGCCGAGAGTATAAACAAGTTCTTTACTCCAACTGCCCAAAAGGATGATGAGAAGCCTAAAAGCTACCAGTACAAAAGAAGAAATAACTAATATTGCTTCCATAAGAATGTATGAAAACTCTTTATAAAAAGAAGTACAAACGCGGGCGAATGACGGAGCTGAACGACGACACGAACGAGCTAAAAAGTGCGAATAGAAGAATCCCTTCACAATTTCATGAAGTACATGAAACAGAAAATACATGACCCCCATGCATACATGGGTTGTATGCTTCATCCCATGTTAAACGCTTTTGATTTGATACTACCCCATAAAATCTTTAACTCGCAGGAAACAAGACTATTAGATTTGTGGGCTAGGAAAATTCTGTTACAGTGCATCCTTCTATATTAATTTAACGTGGGACTGGTTACCACTAACCTTAGTGGATGTCTAAGAAATGCATGGAAAAGAGCGCTCTTTTTATGCTAAATTACCACCATTACCATACATACATGAGTAGAGAACCATATTATGTCAACAAGACAACATGTTTACAAAGCGAGGAACAGAAATAAATAGGCGATACAGAGATAGAGTAAAATGTATTTCACATTCAGCAACTTTTTTGCCGTCCACGTCGTCGTCTATATAATAGGGTGATATTTCTTGATGACACCACGACCACATTACAAAGTTACGAATTTACGTTATATAAGGAGAAAACTGTTTCAAACATTTCAATGTGGATTAAGACGCGGCAGTGAAAAAAAAGAGGTGGAGGAGGAGAGATTGTTCAACCTTTTTAAGCACACGCTCAAAAGCTTGGAGAAGCAAACACGAGAAAAATGGTGGTGGTAGTGGGTGATATCATGATGATGATGGGATAGGGCTGAATGTACTCCTCCACTCAATCCTCTCAACAGATTCACTTGACTTCTAAAATACCACATATGTAATATAAGGAATTGGTTTAATAGATAGGTAAAGTGTATGCGATTCTTGCTTCAAATTGTTATAAAGAAGAAAGATATATGCACAAGGTATTACCTCTCGGACTACGGAGGGGAGCAAACATTAAATTACATTCTATTGTCATATTGAATCATACTCAAATTCATTACTTTTCTCTATACGAAAACCATGGAATTGGCTCGGCTCGTGTCGCTTCTTTACTGAGCTGAGAGAGAAACAGTTTTCTGCTTTTATAATGCAAACCTAAACCTTTTTTCTCAAGCTTCCCCTGCATTTACATAGCTCTTACTTGCAATAACTAGCAAACATACAAGTATGTCATATCCGGAGGAAAATTTCCCAAAAGTCGGGTCATGTTGATGCGAATGGTTTTTTAATGTTCAACTTTTTGCAAAATGTTAATACTGCTTTTTTATATAATCTTTGCTGATTTCTTAAGGAATAATTATTCACTTTGCACGGAGGTTCTACAGATTTAATGCCTACATTAATCGACAAGACCTCTGCGAATTTGGATGGTAAAGCCTCTTTGCTCTTGAAGAAAGCAGGCAAGCGCAGAAAGCAATTCTTAATGAGGCTTGTCTTTTATACACAATGCTTATAATACCAATTACATTAATGTGATATGGATACAGTGTTGTTTCGCACATAAGTATGCATAGCATCTGAAAAGGAGTGTGCTTCCCCACAAATGAAAAAAAAAACTTACTTAACTTCCCTCAACTTATAATGAGCTTTTTTGTGTCTTTTTAATGGAGATTTTAGTGAATAGAGAAACACAGTGTTTTGATAAACGAAATGCTGCTGCTCGATTCTCCACATTGACTCCACTCCCTTTCATTGTCCTCTTCTGAGTCCCGCTTTCAACGACTTATGCTGCAAGAGAGCACATACCTACATAGGTGATGTCTAGTAAATATAAAAGTCTAATCAACGTTTTTGCTTGCATAAGTAATGTACTTGTTGGTTCATTGCCGCTGATATAATTTGCCCATTCAGTTTATCGACTTGACTGGATTTTTTCATTGTAAATACACAATTCGTAAATTTTATATTTGTGAGAGGATGCTAATACGATGTAAAAGTGGTCGTTGGATGTTCGTTGCTTTTCTACCTTGCAAAGATGCATGCTGGGGTGGAGTGTTACAAGAAAGGAACAATCGAACAATATTTAGGATTTTACGTATTTTTACACAAGTCAACCTTCACTACGGAAGAGTCACACAAAATATTTGGCCGCCTAAAATGCTGTTGCTGACCGATTACATTTCTGACAGATGTCCACCTTTACTGAATTTAGCCTTAGTGTAACGCTCTCTTGGTTTGCTTATTGTGAATAATTTTTGTGCATCTTGCAGTCTTCCAACACTTCCACCCACTTTCCCTCTCAATATCAGCCATCCATGTACTTACCCGTACAAATTTTTATTGGCAATTTTTATACCTAATTCTGTCCAGCAATATTTTGACATGAAATTAGCTGACTAATGGCTTGCAATAAAGTTACGTATGTATAGTGAATTTACTACTTTGCATCATATTCAAACTTCAAAAGCTACAGTTAATTTTACATTAAGTAGCCGCTGAACGGAATCTAAACTGATACTCGTTTTCAATGTGGTAACACAAAGGTTAATATATTTCCAAAGTAATCAGCTATAATAATAATAAAAAATTCAATTTGGAAGTATTTACTGTTGGAATAGAGCTTATAGCTTCATCGGGTTGCTTTTGTTGTCACTTTGTATCATTTTAGAGTTTTAGAGTAGTGAGAAAGACAAGCTTCCTTAAACATTACACCCACCAACATACAACGATGGAGAAAACGAGAAAATGCTCAAAGGAAGGAAACGTAAACATAAGAATCCGAGAACATATGTACGTGACAACCAGTCAACTTATTCTGCTTGTTGTGCATCGATCAATATTTTCTGCTTTGCTCTTACTATTGAGTTTAGCCTTTAGCTGGGGTCGGGAGTGCAGACTGTTATTTCTTTCTCCCGTTCCCAATCCGTATATGGTCATCTCTTCACAAACATGTTTACCTGTTCTGGCAGAAATA
>JAANSQ010000562.1:0-22048 GCA_036850885.1 Lepidocyrtinus dapeste
TTATAAAGGTTTCCAGCCTCTCAATGTGCCAAATTTGAGGTCAATCGGTCCATGGGTTTGAAATTTATTCAATAAACGGACGGACAGATAGACGGACACATCAAAATCAATACTTAGCTTCGCAAGCTTAGCTACGTAATAATCTTCTGGTTTTATAAACACTCCTTAGCTTTTGTTTGCACATTTTCATCTCACTCGAATCAAAATCTACGTTTGCAGAGGGTTTTATTAAAAAATACAACTGTTTGAAAAAGTTGACGTTTCCCTAACCTCAGGACAGACTTTTTCCACAAAGCTCGTTGCGGTTAAAATTCTCACTGATAAAGTCATAATGCCATACCTTCTGTCGCAGGTTTGGATCTTTTCAAGCAGTGTAAATTTTTGAAGCCTTCAAGTATTCAAAGTAGCTCAAGTGTTTTGTATTGACTTTGGGTCCAACAGAAAAATAAATTAGTTTTGAATACTAGCCCTAGGCATTGTGAACATTGTCTAGATTTCTGCCATTCATCTTCATCTCCTACAAAACTTTTTCGTAGGCTTCCTCTTCACTCAAGTAAAGACACGGAGGATGACTCCACCATCAATTTTAATTTCGTTTTAGAGAAAAGGCAAAAGTCTCTTTCACTTGAACTATTTCATTATCATTATGAACTCCATTATGAATTTTTTTTTTCGCAAAAGGCTACAGCTTCACTACCAAAAGTTTAGTACTTTGCTAAGTATTTAATTGTGGACATTTTTATAGTAAAAGTTTGAAAAAAATACGTCAAAGAGAAAAATGTACGTTAAGGAGTAGAATCATCATCTCTCATCAGCATTGTAATTTTAATATTGTTAACTACGCTCCAAAAAGCATTTAATTTAGCCTCTTGGAAAAAATGTAACTTTGTTCAAAGGGAAAAAATATTTTAGGATTTTACTCCTTCTGTGTCATTCATTACCACAAAAAAATATTTAAAAGGCCGTTAGTTCAAAGAACTTTGGGAGTATCGTCTAGCGTCATCACATCAACTCTCTGTCGGGAAGAAAGCAAGATGAAAAATGTATTTGTTTTCTTCCTTCAAATGAGAGGAACCCTGTAAAAAGAGAAAATCTATTCATTTTATTTACTGATTTTTTCCCCAAGCTAAATTTTTGCTCGTTTCATGGTTTACAAAAGAGAGAAAGTCACATTTATTAGTTGACGACTCACTGACTCCTCTCTCGGAAATAAGAAAGTTTTTTTTGAAGACCTTACAAAAAAAATGTGATGAGTGTAGAGTCTAAGGAGCGCTAGACAACTCTAGAAAGACTGACAGATGCAGAAAGATTTTGATTAATTATGGGCAAAAAGCCATTCCTCATTTTCCACAAGAAATACTCTATCCTCCAGGAGTGAAAAGGGGAAAACTTGCCTTCATTATTACACTACATTTCCACTAGGGATGGTAGTTTTTTTTTGCATAACTCTAGGCGAAGATAATGGGATGACTACTTGATAAATTAAGGAGAAGTCACGTTTACGTCCTCCCACTTTACCCTACAAGGTACACTTTTTTTTAGCTTCAAAGTAAATCTCTATTTTTTCCTGGAGAAGTCAAGGATGACTTTTGCGCTAAATTAGAGAATTTTTTTGTGTTGAATATGTACGAAGAGGAAGCATGTTATGACTTTAGATTTTGCAAACGTTGGCAGAATTTCGAGTAAATATGGAAGTTACCTTGGTGGAATAATAAACTTGTAAATAAGTATTCCAACGATGGAGGCAATGCTTCATTTCCTTCCTTTGATAGGGTCATAGAGTAAACTGTAAGGGTTGGAATTTGCGCAACTTTTATCGGCGGAAAACACGCCGTTTACGCATTATACCTTACATAAGCTCAATTTTCGCTGACCAGACAAACAGGAAAGGACCATTTTTATATTTCCGTCTTCCTCAAAATATCACGGCAATTGCAGTAATGATTCTACGAACAGTAAAACGCAGTCCAACCAAACTCTCTAGAATTACCGTGATTCTAGGCAATTTAAGGAAGATGTAGAATTTTTGCTTTAAAACTAAAATATTTTAGGCTCCAGTTTGTGACACGGAGGCTGATGATTGGGATGATGGCACTAGAGGGACAGTAAATTGTAATAGGAAACAAGGGAGGAGAGCGGAAATGAGCACATTTTCTAGGATTTTATGACGACTGGAAATTCCAGATAAAGATTTTTCCGTCTACTCCAAAATTTTTATGTATTTTTGGTGGGACACGTTCACAAAAGTTGCTTGTAAATTGGGGGCTATTCACATAATGAGTTCGTTGTCACTGGACAGAAAAAAATATATTTGTAAAGAGATTTTTACATTTTTCTTTGTAAGAGTGCTTTTGAGACAGTTCCAAAATCTTATAGTTAGCTCATTTCAACCAAGGAACACAAAAGAGAAGATCTTGATTGCAAAAAATTTTCATTTTCTTTAAACTTCTTCCTAGATTTGCTTCCAGATAATAAATATAATTTCCCTGAGAATAATGTAAATCTACAGGAGTGAAAGTATTTTGTTGGTAGCGAGGGGCCAACAATTGGCATTTATTTTAGTGTACTATATGATTGTAATACACACGTCGCGACGCGGCCTCCAGAAATGAGAAAAGTTCTACTGAGAGAAAAAAAATGCTTATCTTTATCTAGGGACCTATCTAATATACCGTGACTATTGCTGGTTGGTGGTCCACTCTCAATCTCAAAATTCCTCCCGTTCTCTCAACTTTATTCATGTATTCACGTCCCAGTGGACATTTTCTTTGAAAAAAAAATCTAGAGAAAGTTGGACCAAAAAGGGAAAAAAATTATCATAACATTGTTATGCGATGAATAGCTCTGCGGTATTGTTGTCGTGTTGCGGTGGGACGTATGATGGGCTCTAGGGAAGTAGCCACAGTACTGTATAAAATGAAAAGACTGTATTTTAAACGATGCCATCGGGATGAGCAACGTTGTAGTAAAAATGACTCTCCAAAGACGCATCGCTCCCTATTATCAGGAAGGGAGGGGAAAAAATTGTCCAGTAGATTTTGGCTTGATGAGCCGAAGAAAATGCAAATCATGTCTGTGGCTGATGAGGATGATCATCATCAGATATATTTTTCCTAGGGACAGTCTGACTCTAGACTTGCTAAATTAGTTTGGCTTGGTTGAAAAATATGTATTCCTTTGCTTTGGCTAATGTCTACTCGGAATATTTTCCTTCCTGCTTTGATTTGATTATGGCAATTTGCTAAAATTGTACTGGAGGGGAAACAAAGGAGATGCAAATTGTAATTTTTTCTTCTTCTTTTTTTTGGACAGTGTACAAAAGGACGACATTGGAGCGCACATTAACGTTGGAAGGACCTACAATAACTTGAAGTTATACAAGCAAGCAGAAGACGCCTATCTCAAGGTACTAATAAAATTATAATATTGCATATTCAGACTACGCAAAAAGTTTCGCGTTCTTGGCGTGATCTAACGTAAGACTTTAGTCTGGTTCTGGTGGGGCTGTGTTCCTTAATACAATCTCTGTTTCATGGAGGAACAGAGGAAATTTCATTTTTAGGAAAGACTCTGTCCAGTTGGAACTGTACGTTTCTGCTCTTTTAAAACTACTCGTTTAAAATAATGGACCGATTTATATTCATCAAGTGAAGAAAACAATTTTTGAGTTGAGACCTTTACTCCCTTCTTAGAAAAAGTTTTTGGATGGAATGGGAAAAACTCATGTAAAATCTGTCTCGGTGAAGATTCCTTCATAAATCATTTTAAAATGGGGGGCCTGAAATGGAGGAAAATGATGATCGTATCATATCATTTTGTTGTCTCCTGGTGTCTTCCAGTGTACCTTATTTGTACCTAGTTTTGTTACCTGTCGCTATGCTTAGGTACAAGTTGTAAATTCTTGGGGAAATGAGAGGTGTCATGATGTAATGGAAGCACGTAAACAGTTTGGAAAACGTGCGGCGGAATCTCAAATCACCTTGGAGCAAACAAGCAAAGAAAGCAAAAGCATAGAACTCTAGAACGTCTTGGAGTCTTGGAATCTTGGAGTGATTTCTATTCTCCAATGGTGAAATTATGCCTTTCCATAAAAAGACAAAGTTTTCTGTTGTGATCTCGAGTGGTGCGTGGTTCAAAGAAACTTTGTAGTTTTGTGTCCTCTTCCTTCTTGCTACTTTAGATCAATTCGTAAACAGACGAGGATGAAATGAGACGGTGTTATGTTGGCTACGCAGAGCAAACATTTTATAGCCGGATTAAAAATGAAAAGGGTTGCCTGCGTCGCATTTAAAAGCGAAAATCAGTGTCACAAAAAATATTGCTGAGAGGAGGCTACAAGGTGGAAGATGAACGTTTTGTAATGGAGAAAAGGGGATGAAACGTGTTTGTCCTTCTTATAGCTTTTCTTTGAACTTTGTAAGGGAGAGTGTTCCTAGAGTTGTTTTTCCTGTTGTGGTTTAAAACTGTCTGGGAACAAAACTAAGCACACAAATCCTCTCAAAGAGTTCCTTCAGCTAAGATGGGAAATTCTAAGATTCTTTTCTAGCGGTTTTGCGTTTTACTCTCTCAATATTTACTATGCTTTGCCTAAGATATGGAGATAACCACTCCAAAACAAATTTATATCAGTATAAACTGACTATCAATCAGATTATTAAATAGTTTAACTTTAGTAAGTATTGATTTTGCTCTGTCCGTCTGTCTGTCCGTGCAGATGATATCTCTCGAACACTTGGACCGACTGACTCCAAATTTGGTGAGCACATGTGATCCTAGTGAGTAGAGTAGCTGATTAAGTTTTAGGCCGTATCGGTCAACGCATGAGGTCAGGGCGCAAGGATGGATGATTTTTTAAATGAGAAGCTATGGCTTGTGATAGCTTATTCAAAGGCTCTTGGTCCTGACCACCTGATTGTATTATTTGAATCAACCCCTGAGGTAGAAGGAGCAGATAAAGCATAATCTAAAACATTTCGATTCAGTTTAGACGCTGTAATCCTGTCAAAATCTATTTCCAGCTACGTTTATAAAACTTTTAACAGTCTTACTAACCAAAATGTACGAATTTCCATGATAAATTAAGAAGGATCCTAGGTGGGATTGAATTCTGAAATATTACATTTAGATAGGATGCTTCATGCTATTACACACTTGATACTTGTCGAATCGAATTAATTGCGTAATGTTGCAAAACTGATAGTTTATACTAGAGTAATTTAGAAACACCCTTAGGAACCGAGATGGATGAGTATGAAAAGCTCATGCTGGAAGTTTCTAATTATATTTCGTCCTTTTAAACTTGCTTTATTCTTCAAGATCAAATTGTGTCTGACACACGCCTTCCCCTTCTCGTTCAGTTACATTGAGCAATTGATGGGGCAAGAGCAACAGCTTTAAAAAAACACAAGTGCCAAGAATGAGAAATCAAACTTTATCTGACAAGAAGGAAGCAGTTTTTTTATTTGCTTTATTCCATTATGTATCACCGAGCTAATAGGGTTTCCTCCAAAGGAGGGGAAATACTTGATAATACGAAATAAATAAATTCCCCTCTTTCACCATCACTTCGTACTGAAACTAATTCATTAACGTAAAACGAAATAACGACAAGCGCGTTCGAGAAAAAGTACTAGGAAAACGGTAATTCCTGTTGAACTATGGAGGAAAATAGTAAGTGTAGATGAGAGTTTCTGGAGAAAATCTTGTTGTTATTTTGTAAAAGAACAGAAGAGGAGGGAAGAAGCTAGAAATGATGAGAAAATGAGATAACAGAAAAAGAATTGAAGTAGGCAAGACACAAGAACGCTCCTCCGTTATTCAACTTTCCTCAATGATACTGGAGAAAGCTGGGAAGAATCTGATTGGCTCACTCGAGTAGACTTTGACTTGTAAACGAAGCAATAAATTGAGATTTTACTTGGAAGTAATCTCCATCTTGTGCGTCTCAAGTAGAACGGGAAAGAAGTTCACAAGAGATCACAAGTGGAATTAGTAAGTCGGAAGATGAGAAGGAGGAACACAACAGGAGAAAAACAATAAAGATTTTAAGACGTAGTTGACGATTCTTGGTAGCCAAGAGAAGGCAAAGTGCATGATGTATCGGGTGATCATTTATATGAATGACTTTTGCCGTGTACAACTTGCATTGTAAGATTATTTTTCATAATCTTACAGAAGGAAATGATAAATTAATAATTTAAAAAGTCATTATTTCTCTACATCTCTTACCCTACTTGTTCAAAAAGTTTATGAATGTGTCATTAAATTACTTTTAAATTGTTTATCATTTAATTCCAGGCAAAGTCTCTGCTACCGAAAGCTAAACCGGGAGAAAGCTATCAGGCTCGTATTGCCCCGAATCACTTGAACGTTTTCCTAAATCTGGCGAATCTGATCGCAAGGAACGAGACCAGATTGGAAGAGGCTGATAGACTCTATAGACAAGCCATCTCGATGCGGGCGGATTACACACAAGCTTACATAAACAGAGGAGATATCCTCCTCAAGATGAACAGGTACGTAATTTAAGATAAGGAAAACATTTACTTATGTAAGTATAGAGATAACATTCCTCATATTGCTTTTCTTTAGAGCGATTTTTTTGCTTTGAACTACAAGACCACCATAACTTTACTGCGTGATCAGTTACTCCAGTAGTTCAATTTGCGTCATCATCAATACAAACAAAAAACTCCATGTCCAGTACTAGCAGTACATACTCCCAATTTTTTGTTTGCCCTGAAGAAAAAGAAAAATATTTTTTTATGTGGAGAGCTCTCCAATAAAAAAAATCTATTATCTTGGAGAATCCAGAGTACACAGCCCACGCGAAAATCCAAAATCCCTCTTGATTCAATTGGACCGAATGCGTTCAAGTTGGTAATAACAATGGACACTTTTTTGCTTGTCATGTGCTTGGGTACTTTATTGAATCTCATCTAGTTAAATGCGTAAACATGTACAAGTACAATATAGTTTCCAAGGAGGATTCTTCCCGTACAGATTTTGTTTTCATTTGTGTCTCCCTCCCGTTCCTTATGAAAGGGATAACACTCATGATGATTATTATGACGATCATCATCATCATCGTCATCATCATCATCTCCATTCAAGGTTTTTGCTCCCATGCATCTCAAGAGCCTTTCCCTATTGTTTCCCGCATTATCTTTGTATTGCTCTCTTCTCCTTCATTTCTCTTCAGAGCCTTTCCACCCAATTTCAATATCATATAGCGTGTGCTTTGATGAAAATAGAGGAAAGGACTTGGGCAGGTTTCACATTATTTCCGAGCAGTTTGTCAATTGTCATTGTACACGCTACAGATTAATTCGGCGTCTTGTTTTCCCCTTTTTTCTTGCAAAAATATCTTAGAAACGGAATACACATCGGGGAAGGGAAGAGATGATGTAATCAAATGATTACATACTGTTACTTCCACAAATTTGGGTGGAATATGAAGTGCACCACCTTACAAATAAATAGAACGAACTTTCCAGTTTCCATCCTTAGTTTCCCATTTAAATAGGAGATTATTCTAGAAATGGTGGGAGCACTTGATGCATTTGTGTAACACTTTAAGGGGGGACTTAAAGGTTCGGAAGCAGTGTAAACTGTAGACCAGTGCATAACCCATTTCCAGTTCCAGCTTGTTTGCTCACTAGCAAAACTTGTGGAAAGTGCAAGTAAATTGCCAGTGTGCAAACTAGAAAGCAACCACAGGATGGAGGATTGAAGGAGTATATTTTTTATTTCAATACAAAAGCAAGCAGAGAGTGAAAGTAGAAAGGCATCCCTTAAAATAAACTGTAAACTTATAGAAAAAAAGGAAATGATTGAAGGACTCAATCACTCAATGATAGACTGTAATGACAATGATCATCGTGAAGAAAATGATGAGGATTTAGGAACTTGTACAAAAAGTACATAAATAAAAGCACAATTGCTTTCTCCACATGTAGCGATATAATAGAAAGTATATCAAAATAGAAGATAGAGGAAATTGGAGAGTGGTGGAAATATGACAACAATGTTGATAAAGGGTTCGCTAAGACTCTTTTGTTCAAACCATTCAATTTACTCTTCCTTTCCTAATAAAAGAGACAATGATTACTAGGCCTTGGCTGAAATAATGATTACTTTATTTTTTTGTATTTTATTACAAACCATCAATCCATCAAGCTCTATTCTATCAACTTGATCATCAAATCATGGATATTTGGTCAATCTATTTGTGATACTGAAGAAAAGAAACGTTGAAGGCTTTTGTGTATTGAATAGAATGTAGGAAGGAATGAAATTAATTTTGTTGTTTTGTTTCCAGAACCAAAGAGGCTCAGGAGGTTTACGAGCGAGCTCTGTTTTACGACAGTAGTAATCCCGACATTTATTACAACGTAAGTAGATTACAAACTGTTTAGTAAATAATTTGTTAATAGTTTTGATTATATATCTTGGTGATTAATTTTCATAAGGATATTTTGAGTCTGAAATTAAACCTTTCATATTTTTTATATTCGTTTGGGCAGCTGGGGGTAGTCTACTTGGAACAAGGGAAGCCTTCTCAGGCTTTAGCGTACCTGGATAAAGCTCTGGACTTTGAGCCGGAGCATACTCAAGCTCTACTAAACTCTGCTATAGTTCTGAGCGAACTGGGAGATCCAACCCTTAGGCCAACCGCGAGGCAAAGGTTGGAAACGTTGGTGGCTCGGGATGGAAAGAATGAGAGAGCTTACTTTCACCTTGGTATGTTAGCCATGGATGAGAGGGATGTGGAGGGGGCGGAAAGATACTTTCGACATGCTATTACCCTAAAAGAGGACTTTCGAAGGTGAAATTCACTAAACATCAAAGTTCATCAGTGGCTTATGCTTTATTTAATTTTATGGTAGTGAATTTGTTTGTTTTAATGAATTTTTTGTAAAAAAAATATCTCCAGTGCTTTATTCAACCTGGCTCTGTTACTCGCTGATAGTCAGCGCCCATTGGAGGCTGCACCTTATCTAAACCAGCTGGTCAAATATCATCCAGACCACATCAAAGGTCTAATTCTCCTCGGAGATATTTATATAAACAACATCAAAGATTTGGACATGGCGGAGAATGTAAGTTTTTTTTGGTTTTGATCCAAAACTACAGAAAGAATTTTCACTTTGGTTTTCAAATCAAACCACATTGCAAGCCACTCACTTTGATGGTTTTCCTTTTATAGTGCTACCAACGCATTTTGAAAATGGATCCTGAGAATGTACAAGGTCTGCATAATCTCTGTGTGGTATACGTGGAACGAGGAGATTTACTCCGGGCGGAGAAGTGTTTCATAAGGGCGACACAACTGGCGCCACATGAAGAGTATATACATAGACACCTTAAAATTGTTCAGCAGCGTATAAAGAAGTTGACAGCAGCTCTCAATCAAAATGCGAACACACCCGCGAAGAGCGTCATGGAAAAGTCTCAACAAGAGTATACGCCTACGATCATTGAAGAAGATGATGGTGCAACTTACTTTGGCGATGCGCTGTCTCAACATGAACAGCACCTTGGACAGGCACACTCGTCAACGACACCTGCTTCGGCAAGTGCTTCGGGGAGACAACAGAGGAGAAGGAGGTCTCCAGAATATACGTCAGCTGCAGACGGTCCCGTAGACCCTCATGATGAGGTGGAATATCCAACTAGGGAGGGAAGCACTGGGAAAAGTCCTCCCGTTCATATTGAATACTCAGCGGAAAATACAAGTACGAAAGATTGTCTGGCAGCGAACAATGGGAAAATGTTTGCTTGAGGAGGCTAAAAAAATGTTTTGGAAATGGGGTTGGGAAAATCGATAAAATATGGAACTTGTATCTTTCAAAAAAGAAATTGTCTGCTCACAAAAATGACATGTTACGGATGACTTTATTAACTGGTAAAACGGTAAAGTTTAGGTAAGCTCTCGAGAGAACTGGTTATGGTGTTTTTTCAGTTTTACTGTTGTACATTGACACTAGAGTTAGAACTTAAGGAAAAGTTGGAGTTGAGGTGGGTCTGGTACTTTGGTACTTTATGAAGCGGGTGATATTTAAAATGTACTTTAGCCAAAGAGGCACACGGAGTTGACATTACATCGCAATAGTAATGCCATATGTATGAGATTCTTTGACCTTTGATCTTTGGATGTTATTATTAGAAATATTTGTAACAGCTTGTCTTGACTGTTGAAGCATATATAGGAATGCATGTCATGGCAGTTTCGAATGAAGCCATTTTTGTGGAATACTTTGTACTGGTTTTTTAGGAGTTGGATTGTTGTGAAAGGAGAAAGTATAACAGTTTATGTAGTTATTGTAGTCTTTCGTACAACTTTGACCGACTTAAAGTTAGTTTCGCAGCTGCCATTTGTTTACGTGAGATGAATTCGAAATGGTAATGGTGTCAAGATTAGTTCACGCGAATTACATGATGATGGTCTGTTGCCGCATGAAATAGAAATGGAAGCAAAAAGTATGCATGGCAGCTTGAACTTTAAGCTTTGCATGCTTCCAATTCTCACGGTGTGTATACATATTTGAAATGTCCGCGCGGACTTTAAAAACTTGAAATTTTCAAGATACATCCATTTAGCGCGAGTTTCAAATTCGAATGATTTTCACTAAGAGAAATGCTACTGTCACAGTATTTAGCCAAAAAACTATTTTATCAAGTAGACTTAATATTTAACCGACTAGTGCAAAGTAGTTGTGACGTTGGCTAAAATTATTAGCTATATAATTATACATGAATTCAGTGAGAAAGGACAAATTAGCATTTAAATTTTAGGACAATTTTACTGGTATCACTGTGCAATCACCTCATATAGTATAGTTAATCAGGTACTTAATGACTTAATTGTCGATTTAATTTTATAATAAAAAATACGAGCATGTTGCAATGCAAACGCAAGTGGTGAATTTCAGTTGGCCTAATCACTCTATCAAGTTGTCTGTCAGTTGTCACGTAAATAGTCTACTTCAATTTAAGATAATATCCCATTAAATTTTCACTTTGACACCGTGACTTCAACGTATAACCGCTTTAGGTTGTGGGCGTTTTATTCCATAACGATTTAAAGTAATTTATGTGATTTCACCTCCTAGACATTTACAGACATCGTTTTTCCATAGTTACCTTACCGTACCGTACTTATCTCCTACTTAATTTATAGCACCAGTTTAAGTTTAAGATGATGACTTTAGTGAAATGTAATGATACTATTTAATTAAGTGTTTTGAAAGAGGCGAAGCAGAAGTTAATCAACTTAAAAACTTTCACAATGCGAAGAATTCAATCTATATTTTGATACTGTAAATTCGTTGTGCTTTGTACGATGCGAATGCGACGCCGCCGCGCTGACTGTACAGAGGTGAATGACCTTTTCACTTAAACTATACATGCGCAGGATATAATCTTACTTTAAAATTGAAAAACAAAACTTGTTCTGAAGGTACTTGATGTTTACTTGATGTACTTAACTTAATTCACAAAAAAACGCGCTTTTTGATAATAAAATGAACTCATTCAGGATTACTATGACAGGTTGGAGCAAATGATATTTTCTCTTTTTCGGCTAGTATAACTTAAATATAATAGTTAACTTTGTAAAAACTAATTACAAATTAAATAAATTAAAATTTTTTCTATTATTTACTTTGTGAATTAAAGAAGGCTTAATTTTTTTCCAAAGTTGCACTACAAAGAAGATTTTATGAAAACGGAGAACGAAATCATTTTATATGAAGGATATTAATTATTAAATTGTGCAAAGATTAAACTAAATTAGTGTGTTTACTCAAATTTTCAATGTAAATCAGATGTTACCTAGAAAGTAATCTAGAACTTTAGGATTTTAAATGACAACACTTTAATCAATGATGGTTTTGTATGGATTGTATATGAACTGGAAGGAATGACGACGTACCGATACAAAATATTTATGAAATGCTTTTGGCTAATTTAGCTACACCATTTGCAATAGATGACATGGATGTTTTACTGGATTGATGATGACTGATGAAAATATATATTATGTATGTGAATATATATATTGTTGTACTAATGATTTGACGGATTATTGCAGTTGAATAAAGAATGTTAAATTTTCACATCAAAAGAATTTACTGTAAAATTGTAAAATGGAAAAGATTTTTTTCGATTTATTCTAAAACGGAGCTTATTGGCATTCATTTTTTAAAATCTCATTCATTTTCAAACTTGATTATAGACTTACGAATAGTATACAATATTTAAGGCATGGGAATCAATTAAATTGACAAAAAGCGTTTCAAAAAACTTAAATGACTCTTCAAAGTTCAAAATTCTGCCTCGTTCTGTTCCTTTCGGCTTAAAACTAAAGTTGCACCATTGCTTAGCTCATTAGTTTAATTTTAAGATTATAAAGTAGTCTTAAATTATTTACATGAAAGTTAAATTAGAGCAGGCTATAGTATACAGAGGGAAAGCAGTGAAAGCGTAATAATAAAATAGAGCGAAAGGATTAAAAGCTCATCACTGTCACCACATTATCAAGCATAAAATGTCAGGCACTTAGCGTCTATGCGAACCAAATACCAAACTGGAAGACATCCCTAAAGAATAAAAAATGTTAATAATTTACTTTTTTACTTTACATATTTTTCACACGCTTCTTCTCTCTTCGTTTGGCTTATGTACAGTATAAAACATGGGAAGGCTTTTAGTCTTGAATTTAAGTAGAAAGTTGTGGTTTGCATTGCTGTGCTGACTAGAGTTGACTTTTGAGCTTTTCTATGTCTCGCAACAGCAATCAAAGTAGAATTTACAGCTAAAATGATTAATGTTTTTCAAAGTTTTCATATCAGTCCACTTCTATTCTCTGGGGAGAGAATAGAAATTAATTTAGCTTAAAATATATTTTTTTTAGTCAGTTTCAGTCATTCTAAAGTCAGTTGGATATGTAAGTCGAGTGTGAGTGGGTCGAGTATTTATGAAATATTTAAAACTAGATTAAAGACTATAGTTAATAAGGGACGACTGGTGATTGTGGTCTGCGTGGGCGTGTAGGTCTGCGACGTCTTTGTCTTTGGTTGTGTAGCACCTTCCTCCTCCTCCTCCTTCCTACAGTTGAGTTACCTGCGTTGGAGCTAGTAGACGAAGAGACTTTTCTTTGTCGCTTCACTACCACTCGAACTTTCCTCCCGTTAGGTCCATTCTCCAAGGATGTTTGTGAGACCTCCGCCCTTTCTTCACTGCTACCCACTTCACGCTCCTGTTGGGAGTCTTGTCTAGTAAGTTCATTGCTTGAGTCGTTATTTGTACTGTCGTCTACAGAGGAGCTAACCTCCACCTTGGTCTCCACTCGTACTATCGCGTTGGCATTAGTCTCAAGAGGAGGGGTAGTGTCAGTATGATTTGTATGAATGAGTTCGTCAGATTTAGGCTCTTCTACGCTGCTAGAGCCGTAGTCTTCTACGCTGTCTCCGATTACGAAACTAACCTCTTTTAGTGGTGGCATTGTAGGGAGGATTTCATGGATTATGAGTTGTCCAGCGGATTCCGTTGAGGAAGGATTCGTCTCAGGGAGGGTTGTACTTGTACTAGTCGTAGCCACGAACATGGGCTCTTCAGTGGTCATCATCATGTCTGGAGGCATTGTTGTGGAAGACGTCGTGGAAGATGATTCAGTTGAGCTAATTTCTGTAGTACTTGTGGTGGTGGAGCTCATCTCAGTAGAGGAAACGTTAGGTTCGAATACTGGTGATTCATTACTATTGCTATCTTCTGAATAGTATACATCATCGTCAGTGCTATTATCGTTTGATAAGTCGCTCTTATCGTAAAAGTCGGGTGTCATGGTAGTCGTCATTTGAACTGGAGGGGAAGTCGTGGTTGAAGTCGTAGTAGTAGTTCTAGTCATTGGGATAGGCATACGTAAAGGCGTCATAGTGGTCATCATGAAATCATCGTCTGGAGGAAGTGTCGTGGAAGTAGAAGTCGTGTAAGGTCTTTGGGTGGTTGTGACTGGTTCAGGTTGTTCCATAATTGTCACTGTTTCAGTGGAAGAGATCATTGTCGTATAAGAAGGTTCAGTCGGGGAAGTCGTAGTCATTGGAGAAAATGGAGCGGGGGTGGTGGTTATGATGGCTGGATGTCTGAATGTGGGTGTAGTGGCTGGAACGGGATCATTCATCCCTACAGATGAAGATTCAGAAAATGAGTCAACTTGATCCAAATCGTCAGGCCTGTAAAGTGTCAAAGTAAAGTGGAGAGTGAAAGCTATGTACACGTTTAGTCCGGGCTAAAGATTTATGTACAGCGTTAAACGGTTAGTCATTTCCGTTAAAAATGTTACCTTTCAGTGGAGGGCCTAGTTACTCGGCGGGGTCTCTTGGTGGTGGTGGATCTAGACCGGAATCTCTGGATCTTCTGAATCACTTGGGATCTGTCGACGTGGTCATCTCCCAAAACTGCGTTGATATTGCGAACTGGTCCGCTTGTGGGTAATGTGAGATTGGCGAGCTGGAGACGCCTCCTCATGAATGGTCTCTTCCTGCCACGGCCGATTTTTACTTCAGGAAGTTGTGCAACCTCTGGAGCGGTTAAAGGAGCTTCAGTACTGCTAACGGGGTCGTCGGTTTGCTGCTGCTGTTTTTCTCGAAGTCTTCTGAGGGTTTCCTCTAATGCTACTCTTTGGGCTTTGCCGATTTCCTCGTCGGAACTTAGTCTATCTTCTTCGGATTGAGTGAGAGCTCCTTCCTGGCTGTCTTCAGGAAGTTCCTGGGAGTAAGAACTAAAATCTTCTTGGCTACTTTGAGAATATTCAGGGACTTCAGTGGATGATGAGGAGGAAACTGTAGAGGTTGTTGTAGAAACGTTCATCATTACAGCTTCATTTCCTTCAGGGACGGAACTAGCAGTAGAAGAAGGCTCCATAGGTAAAGGTCCCTCAGTTGAGGACATCATGGAACTAGAATCGTTCATTTCTTCTTCCACTTTCATCATTGGAGGTTGTTCGGTGCTGCTACTGCTCATAATCATGCTTTGTTCTGAGGACGATTCGGTACTTGAGTGGTCTGCAACGTTGGCTTCATCAACGTTTTCCTTTGTCTCTTGATCTGATTCGTTCTTATCACTGTCGCTATCGTTGAACTCTACTTCATCTTGGTTTGATGGTAATTCAGTTGTTGATGAAGTCGATGAAGGTGGGGAAGCTGTTGTAACTAGTCCTTCAGTCATTAACACTTGTTCCCTTCTTTCTTCAATGGATTCTTCCTCATCAGAACTGGAAGAGCTATCCGGAATGACAGTTGTTGAAGATGTCGGCTCGGTGGAGACGGATTGTGGCTCGGGTTGCTGTTCAGTCGAAGGTGGCATAAGGGGTGCTTGCTCATTCAATTCTGCCGAAGATTCTTCCTTCGATGCATCATTTTCCTTACTTTCCTCAGTTTCCTCCAATTTCTCTTGAGAACCAGAATCTAAATTCGATGAAGCAGTAGCCATCGGAACGCGCTCAGTTGTGGGGAGGAAAACAGGTTCTTCCACTTCATCTTCGTGGGTAGGTGGCATTTCTTCAGGTGGATCATCTCTAACAAATGGCTCACTTGGAGGTGGTGGTGGCTCCGTAGTAGTAGTGGTCGTCGTTGAGGTAGTGGAATACGATACCTCTACTGGTTGTTCCTCTTCAGGCGGGGGATGAGATGCCTTATGGCGAGTAATGATGTCACCCTTATCAGTCTCCAAAGAGTTGTCTCCATCTACACCAGAATGAGTTTTAAATACTGCTGGAAAATCCTCCTTGCTATAAGGTAAAACTGGGAGCTCACCAGAATCGGAGGAGGCAACAGGAGCTGGAGAAGGCTTTGGTTGTTGTTCATTTCCTGGACTGGCTTGGTCATATTCATACTCGTCATCGTCATAGTACTCATCACTTTCAGATTCAGTATTCTGAGGTTGTTTTGGAGGAGCCATTTCATCACCTACAGGCATTTGCTCTACCGGAGGAGGTGCAACAGTTGTGGAAGATGGAATGTGTTGTTGGAGTTCAGGCTCATCATTATCCTTCTCCTCTTGTAAATCCTGCTCCTTTTGGGATAAAACTGGCATAATCTCTTCAGAAAGTGGCATTGGAGCTTCAGGTTGTGCAGTGGTAGAAGACATTGGGCTGAGTGGAAGTGGAGGAGCTTCGTGTTCTCCTTCTTGTTCCACCAAAGATGAGTCAATTTCATTTTGGGATGAAGTCTCTGTCGAAGTTGAAGTGGGCTGTGTTGTAGTTGTAGTAGTTGTTGGAGCGTTAGTTGTTGTCAGGCGGATAAACTGAGATCGTAAACGAGCTACAGGGGATTCCCTATAATTTTTAGTGTCTTGTGGGAGTCTATTTGGGGAAATCCTACGACGAATTGGAATGGGAGATGGTATAATGGGGGCGTCTACAGTTTCTGGCTCTTTGTTTTCCACCTCTACGCTATCTAAACGGAGACGCTTGCGTGCAACCTTTTTTCTAATTACTAGTCGTTTTGGAATATTCACTTCGTTTATCTTTTTCGCAACTTCTGTATCAGCTGTAGGATCGGAGGGGGAGGCTACAGACTGGAGATTTTCTTGGGATGGATCTGCAATGGTTTCGGTTTGGAAACTAGGTTCTTTAAGTAGTGGCTCGATAGCAGTCAAGTTTTGCAGACCTTCACTTTCGCTTAGATTTACTTCGGAATCTGGGGCAGGTGATGGGGAAGGTTCCATTGCCATTGGAGGTTCTTGGGGTTCTGAGGGAAGCAGCGGTACTCGACGGTGAGGTTATTTCGGGCTCCATGGGTGATTTACTATCTTCAGTTGGAGGTTCTGTAGTTGTGGTGGAAGTACTAGGGGCAGCTGTCGTACTCGTTGGAGTAGCGGCTTCAGTCGCAGAGACAACGTTGACCTTGGGAGATTCGTTAATTGTGGCTGGGGCAGGTTGAGATATCCTGCTTCTGATGAATGCTCTTGTATCTAAAACGGGAGAGACAGTGGAGGACGCTTGTTGTTCTCGTTGCCGTTGTAAGATTCTGTTACGAGTGGCAGTGATCTCAGTCAAATGCTGCTTGATGTTGCTTGAGGGACCCATGGACACATGCACCGAAGATCTAGAAGTACCACCTTCTTCTCCTAGCGAAAAGGAGTAACCAGTTGGAGTAGGTGAAGTTGGATCGGCATCGTTGTAATAACGATGTTCAACGTAAGGAATGTTAGAAGTATATGGGGAATTTAAGTGGGAATATGGATTGTAAGTCTGAATTTCGGGGACTTGGACGTAACGGAATCTGGATGAAAACTTTTGCTTTTGTCTCCTCTGACCCCTTTTAGAAGGAGCAGGTACAACAACAGCATCATCATTTGATCCTGCTAGTGGTGGTGGAGGAGTCATTGTCGTAGAGGGTGAACCAAGCACACCTTGCGTAGGACCTGGTGGAGGGAGGGAAGGTACTAACTGTGGAAACGGTGGGGTACTAGTTTGAATATAATTTCGCTGCACGAATTGATAAGGTGATTCAAAAAACGACAAAGGATTCTGTTGGTTACTCGGGGCAAAGTAAGACTGTTGTGGAGTAGACACCGGAACTAGACCTCTATTGGCAAAGAGATCATGTCCAAATCTAGTAAAGGTCGTAAACGAAGAGGTCGGCTGGGGCACTTGCTGATCATCCTGTGCATTACTCTCCTGCCCATTTTGAGCTTGACCTTGGAGCTGCGGGTGCTGAACAAAGTTAAAATGACCCAAAGGCGGTTGGCTAAAAATCGATGAGGGTTGCGTACTCTGATGAAATCCCAACAATCTAGATTGTTGAGTAGTCGGTGCAGTAAATTGCTGTTGATGTTGCTGCTGCTGAGCTTGTCCATTTTGTTGGGGAGTAGGTTGCGTGAAGTAAGGACTTCCAAAGAGATTTCCCTGGGCAAACTGGCTCACTTGGGTTCTCTGGGTTGGGCTGTAATAGTAGAAGAAATTGGGTCCGTGATTACCATTACCGCCATCTGCATTGTTGTTGTTATCGTTATTATTGCTCTGTCCATAACAGCATCCCTCCAGAAGAAGGAGAAACAAGTAGGAAGAGATTATAATAGATCCTCCTGAGGCCACACGGGCTTTCCAGTGGTCTTCTGTCATCTGCAATTTATTTCAAAAGTATAGCGTGTTACTGTCCAATTACGCAACTTCATATTCAAATTCATGCAAAATTTCTTTTTTGTCGATGGTTCATATTGCCTAAAAGGCCAAATGAATGCTATTGCCCCTTTAATAATAAAAATGCCGTACCATTTTTAGCCTTTGCCCTTTTATCCATCTTCAACTAAACTAATTGCACTTTTTTTATCCTTGCAGCCACACCCAATAAGCCTTAATCCCTAATTTTGATTTTTTCATCCCAACTTAATTGTTTTCTTAAGATGATGGCCGTCATTTCGTATACGGATCAATCATGTTTTTTTTCAAAGGAACATTTAAACAGTTCAGGTCCTATACAAGTTGAAAGTGCAGTTTCATTGAGAAAAATTGTGAAATATTTATGATTGTAAACTTCATTCCTTTACACACTTTACAAGCTCATCCATTCCAATTCCTCTTGAACTACATTAGTCGTTAGTAGTTTACAGTTTATACTTGAGGAGGATTATATGGTGATTGTCAATTGTGGTCAGTATGAAGCGCGCTGTAAGAATGGCCAGTGGCCACCATTAATCTTATCAAGATAATATATTTTCGTATTGAAAGNGCCAGTGGCCACCATTAATCTTATCAAGATAATATATTTTCGTATTGAAAGCTGAAAGCTCTCCAAATAACAAAGGCATGTCAATAGGTCCACACAGATCAGACTTGAGTGACATGGCATACAGCGCGGTATTTCCATCCGCTTTTAAATGGCGTGGTCATCATAAATTTAAAGACATAATGAACTGGTAATTGTTCAAGCCCACTAAAGACAATTCGTAAGTTTACTCATGTCACCTTCCGTTTCTTAAGGGATTATGCTGTGGTGACTGAGGTGGGCTGATCTTTTCATTTTGGTCATTTGGTGGTGGTGACAAGCTTACCATAAGTATCCCAAGAGTTTGATGAAGCGTTGAAGCATCTGAAGGTGCAGAGGATAATATGGTTCATTGCGTTGTCATTGTGATTGAGTTGATGTTATATGATCCTAAGATAATTATTAGTATTCGTGAGGAAGAAGAGGAGTGACCAGTGACCTATCATGATATCCTTTTAAGATCGCGACAACACTCTCTCATCGCCCCAACTGATGAACAGATGACTTACTTGTTACTTCACTCCATCAATGGAGACACAAACTGTATTTTATGATTTTACGAGGACAGTCTAAAATGCTACTTGTCATCGTCCTTAAGACAATGTATGGCTCAACGCTGAATTAGTATAAAATTAGCGTACTTATCGAAAACGCTAGTAACCTCTGAAGTACTTAATATGCATGTAAATATTTTTATTACTGTCCATTTTGATGGATGATGTGTTCATGAGGAAAATGGATATCCTGGTGGGACGCAACATTTGCTTATGTCTCTCTCGGGGGAAGGATCCCAATGATCCCATAAAAAACCAAGCCCAGTTGCCAGAACAGAAAACAATTTTAATTTCAAAATGTACTACTATGATGCAATGTCATTACTTTAAACGGTTTACTCGATTATAAACCAATAAATAACGTATCAATACCAATAAATATATAGTTCATGAATATTCAATAGTCACGTGTAGGTACATATGCGGAGGAGCAATTTCAGTAGCAAAAGCAGTAGTCCCTAAAATTTTTTACGCTGATTTTTTGCTCAATAAAATTTCTACAAGGGAATTAATATGCAGAAATTAAGCTATCAAATGACAAATGACTAGAATGACTTTGTATCGATATTGCTACCAATTGGATTTGGATATTGACATAAATACTTTTGCCATTTTTTTAAAGGTCCGTCTCGTCTCTCGAAGCGATACCTATGTTATCATGAGCTATTATTCCTAAGCTCCTCTACAATTTCACAAAGGATCTTTTTGTTCTGTTATCATCTCCTTCTGAGAAGTGCTCTAATGGGTAGTTTTACGAGTGGACAATGGCGATCATTTCGACAATGAAAATGAGGAACAAAAATTTACATGACGAATTTATAGTTTCCAATAAAAACTCATGTTTTATGTCTTGATCTAAGGTAAAAACAAAATTGTGAAAAAGATTGGCTCGATTTTTACATGAATTAGTCAATCTTCTTATAGGCTGCGCCCTATTTCCAACGTAATTTTTTTAGCGAGTTCAATGAGAACAGAGACCATTCAGATTTCAGGAGCAATGTCACTCGATGACTTGACTTGATCTTGAGAAAAAATGTCTTTTATTGTTTGTTTAGGTGTCCCATTAGGATTTTTGAGTGATCTTGAAAACCGTTAATATGGTTCAGTTTTAGGGATGGGATACTATACAAAATTGAAGAGGATGGATCAGGATAAGGTGCTTAGATGTTCTAACCAAAGTTTGATTGGAGAAGGTGAGTCCGTAGTTTTTATGTTTGGACATGGTAGTTCTAGTGCTGACAAATTATTTTGCTAGATTATTCCATTGAATCCATCATGAAAAATTATTCCATGTTTGGAACCACACAAAAGATACAAGATCTACACAAAGTACAAACTTGCCCCATTAAAACTATCCCTAAGTTTCAAGATGCACGCACTCTAGTACTATCATGGCTTGGGTAGAGTAATATAAAAAATGGAATATTTATTAATAAAAATGCACTCTCCAAATCAATATCGACTATCCAAAACAGTCTTATTTGCATAATAAACAAAATCATAAATATAGTCTGGCTTCTCTACTTTCTTAACTTGCTTTTGGTCAACGCTGCTGTATTCAGTATTCCACTCTGATCTGATTTGGTAAATAAACTTCAAGAGTTAGAGAATTAATAATGATTACAAAAGATAAAAATTTTGGAGCGGGTTGCACTCAGATAGAAATGTAGGCAACTTGTAACTTGGCAGAAGTCTACTCCCAAGTGCCTAGATAAAGTGGAGCGTAGTGTGAATAATTAATGAGGTTGAGGTAGGCACCATGTTAACGTCCCACTGCGGTTGATATATGGATGTAGCGGAAGCTACATGAAAAACGTTATTTGGCCTTAGGCGCCTCTAATTAGGCTATTAATTAATTGCTCTTGATAAAGAAATGACAAGATCTTAATTGATTTTAACCTTCTATTAAAGTTATCTCGGTGGTTAATTTGATGACAGGTATGAAGTCTAAATGGGCAGACAGACACTACAAACCTAAAAACCTACCCATCCTCCTCCCATTTTGAAATAAAAAGGATATTTTTCTAAAGCTTCCGTTCCCTTAAAGCTCCAATGAACAATTACATTGTTGTCAAGTGTGCCCTACAACAATAATAAATAATTCATCTTTGCCCTGCATAAACAATCAAATAATCATACTTGATTTTGATTCGTTTGCCTCCCCTGCATACATTCATTACATTTATTTGCGTGTCACATACTAAATCAGAGGATAGACGACCTGAGTGACCAGAGATAAACAGGTACTTTGCCAAGATGATGAATAAACCATTAAGAAGAAAACAAGGAGGTAACTACCAACTCCAAAGATCAAAATACATAAGCAAAACGACAAATGATACGATAATCATCTAGAATATCATTGGATGATTTACTCTGAACAGAAATTCGATTTGATTTCAACCCACCATATCATCATTATTATTACGTAGAATTATTTTGTAAAATGTGAAACGTGAGCTTGTACCACGAGAGACGCTGCAGGAGACTAAAAACTGCAGTTCCTACATGATCATTCTAAACTTATGAATTAACTCCAAACTCCAACTTGTACAAGACTACAAGATCTTGAAAAAGTGCAGAGAGTGCAGTTAAGATAACCACCTAAAATACTACTC
Source organism: Lepidocyrtinus dapeste (assembly GCA_036850885.1). Lineage (NCBI taxonomy): Eukaryota > Metazoa > Arthropoda > Collembola > Entomobryomorpha > Entomobryidae > Lepidocyrtinus > Lepidocyrtinus dapeste. The sequence goes on from JAANSQ010000562.1 coordinate 21,943, forward strand.
CATCATCATCCTCTTCTAAAACAAATCATTCTGATCATCTACTTCTTTTTTTTTGATATTGGAGCAAACTAGGTATTACATAAAGGCTTGTAAATAGATTGGACTG
>JAANSQ010000563.1:0-22038 GCA_036850885.1 Lepidocyrtinus dapeste
TTGAATAGAAATGAAGTAACATGTAGATATTTTTTATCGAATCAGTATACACATGAATAATACGTACCTACTTACATCAATATTGATATACAGCAGCTCTCGGATTTTTTTAACTGTTTATTTTTTGCAATGTTAAAAGCATTTGCCATTTTATTGTTCAGCTACACTAAAGATGAAAAATCAGCGAGACTCTTAAGCTATTGTTAGACCTCATCGTGTGGTATGCTTATGACTGCGAGCTATAATGTGCATTCAACCAGTTAATATGCACGCTACCATATATCACACCATAAAAACTTACCCATTTTCGCCATTTTTACAGTTTAGGGTTTAGATGTGCATATATTTCTTCGATTATGCTGCGCATTTCCATGATCAAAAATACAATAGGCTAAGCTGAAAAAAGGATAAGGTTTTATAGAACAGACAGGCTTTAACCTTAAACCGTTCTGTTCTGTTACAGGGAAACAATTGCAGGTAGACTTGTAGACTTGTGCATAAAAGTGCGATAATAAGAGCTGAACTAATTACACTACCTTAGAAGCAGTGTCTAAGATTGTTTTGCCTGCGTGGCTTATTTCTTCTAGGAGGAGTTGTTATTGTTGCACATTTTTTTCCTTACAAAGACAGATTCTGTTTTCATGATTCGCCTCAAGGAATATTATGGGCCAATGATTAGAATAGGCTGCATTAACCATGAAATGACTTTAAATTGTGAGCATCATGGCAATGCACTCTGAAAAATCACAAGAAGGAGGTGTTGCTCTAGTCATGTAGCAGTTTAAGTTTTGTACGATGCATAGCTTTCATAGAAGTTTTTCTTGCATGTCAATCAAATGAGAAAAGCAAGGAAGCAGACAAAAGGAAAAGATGCTGATTGAAAAAATGTTAGGTACAATGCATATCTTTGGGATGGCATGCCTTGACTTTCTGTAATTTTCAATTGTTATAAAAACGGCTAATTAACGATTTTAATTATTAGTTTGATAAGAAACTTTTAAAAGTGTTTTGCTGGTGGGTATAAAGTCCTTACTTGAGTTTGTACTTGAATAATCATAATGAAGGGAATGAATTTATGGTGGCAAATTGTTGGGCTACTGAATTCTTCAAGAATTTATGTAACGTAGGTGGGTACAAATGAGCATAATATTTAGAGCTTACAATGCTTTTCGACTTCTTCAAGTCTGAAGGCGTAACAAGCAGCTCAAAATCTTAAAGAATTACAAGGGATTTGAATGGCTTAACTTTAGTTATTTAATCAAACTCGTTGAACTCCTTTCTACTAGATTGAATTTTTCTGATGCGTTCGTGTTGCAATATCGGATTATTATGAAAAGTTTTTAAGCTGACTATGTTACGATTAGGAGGAATATATGCAAAAAGGTGAAATAATTATTTCAGCAAAACATGTTTTTTCAAGCCAAAACTGATGTTACCGGCGAAGGAAAAGTTATGGGGCCAAGTGAATGGGCGTAGACGCTAGGAATGATTAGATATTTTTGATTTACAGGCTTTTGGTTTTTGGTATTTCTTTTTTTCTGATTTCTTCAAAAAAATTATATTGCATTTGAAAAGTGATCACTGCAACACATATTGAACTTAGCGAACTCGATAGATTGTATTACATTACGTAAACAATTTGAAAATGAGTCATGGGGCGAGAGAAGCTGAGAATTTTTTTATAGCTTTACCTACTTATTCTAAAGCATGTTGGTTGATTGGACAGGTAAAGTATCATTTAACACCTCAGCAGTCATAATAATAATAGAGGGAAACAAGCAAAGTCAGTCAACTCTTTTACAAAAAAAAAGAAAATTTGATTAGTTAGGAAGAAGTATTGCAATTGTCTGATAGGCGTGAAGCGTGTGCCTTACGTTATCGAGGTGAGAAGTAAGGTTATTATAAAAAGTCCATTCTCTTTTCGGCTTTTTAATTAGATCATTCACGAGGAAATGTAATTAGAAATGGGATGATTGATTTTGGTTCTATGTTGTAGAATTTATCGGAATTTAGTATAGCGCAATTCCTTAGGGCGAAAACGTACGAAAGTATGTGTTAAAGAAAATGTTTGAAATATTTTTTGAGCAAGGAAACGGTGGTTTAAATTAATGCAGATCATATGTCGCATGTGAACTGTTATGACGTTTAGAATTGACAACTATTAGATGGATCAAACATAATGTTAAAGAAAATGTTTGAAATATTTTTGGAGCAAGGAAAACACCACCCAAATATTTTGACTAACATGGGTGGTTTGAATTAATGCAGATCATACGTCGCATGTGAACTGTAATGACGTTTAGAATTGACAACTATTAGATGGATCAAACATATATTAAGAATACATTTTATCACCTTAAAATGAATTAGTAGGATTTAGGTTTACTAATAATGGGATTTTTTTTTCATTTCCTACAGCTTCATGAAGCTGTAACAGCTATGAAAAGTGCCTTCACTGAGGCACAACAGCAATTGGAAGGAGTGCAAGGAGATGATGGGAAGTTAAAAGAGGAAATAGAAACGACGAAGAATCAGTGCCAACAACAATCCTCAGAAATTCTTCGTTTAATTCTATCAGTTCAGACGGACTTGGGATCGGTTAAGGAAATGGTCAAGTCCACTCAGATTATGCAGCATGGACTTCAATCGACTATACACTCACTTTTATTGGATCGCGATTATTTATTGGATGAGTTGAGCAAAGTGGGAGCCATATCTGAAGCTGTCAGGTACATTTTTAATTAATTTTTTAAAATAGAACTTTTCAGTTTTAGTAGTTATTCATCATGGCCGAGTTTCGACAAGTAATAATTGCAATGCAGTTGGTCTAGACTCTTAAGTTTAGAGTTATTTAGATCATGAATTATTATTATGAGGTCCAACTTTGACGATTTTGTTTGCCGAAATAAATCGATTATAAAGACGTCAAGCAAAAGTAAAAATATGCGTGTCTGCATCTCGCAACATAAAAAGCGTACATAAATAAACTTACTAATTTTCTTCAATCATTGCTTAGGCTAAATCTAACTGATTGCTAGGTCAACAAATTTGGCAATGAGCGAAAGTATCAGACAACTTTAATTTTCTACCAAACTCAATTCGATGAATTCCCCTTGAAATCGACATTCAAATTCATATGTACTGTATCTCTAAAACTATTGGGGTGATTTTGGTTGCACAAACAAACCATCATATTTAAATAAAGAGTATGATTGGAATTTTTGAAATGAAAAACTTGCCATGTCTATGTATGTCTTTGAAATAAAACCTCAAATGATAATTGTTAGACTTGCGATCAGTGATAGATATCAAGTCCTTATCTGTTTTTATATCAAGGGCCATGTGTTTCATTTCGATTTCGTATTCACCTGCCCTCTCGACCAACTTAATCAATATGCATTAAGTAAAACTGAAAGTGGACCTTTTCGAAAACTCGTAAAAAATATCAACCCCATGGGGCTCCGCAAGACATTTAAAGAAATACAAATCCAATCTTTAATAACAGCGTCGATAATCGTACTGTAGCGTAGTAATTGCTAATCATTTACATATTTTTGTACATTTCCTCCTCCTCCACCTCCGCTTACTGACGAGAAAACAAATCGAATCTTAAAATATGGACTGGTAGACTGGTGTTGAGACATGAAATAAATTTAAAGCGTTCATTTTTTAAACAAAGAACGGCACCTGAACTACAGGACGTTTAATGTGATGGTGAAGCATGAAAAGAAATCATGTCAATTAAATTGCGAAAAGAAAGGCCGATATATGATACGCATAGGCGTCTCAAACGCTGAATGGGTAAGAGGGAACTTTGTTACCACCACGTGCTTAGCGTCCATTTGGTTCCCTTGTAAACTCTGGCGAAATTTTGTATGTTCACATTGGAGCAAATATGGTAAAAGCGAGTAGGCGTCATCAAAGATAATGAGCAATGATTGATGAGCTGATGAATAAAAGAGAGAATCAAATCAACTCGACACTATAAATGCTGCGTATGAATGAATGGATGTCCTGCGTCCCCACTCAACGCACAAAAATTACAAAAAGATTTTATAGCGAAAGAGTCTAATCTAAACTTTGAAAGTTATAGGTTGTTTAACGTGTGCTATTTGCCCTAAGCTAGGAATGAGAACACAAGCCACGAAAATAATATAGTTCAATTTGATGATGACCATAACTCGCTATAGGCTACCTTTTCGTACGTGCAGTCAATTTTCTTTATCAATTTTAGTATTTTTTTTAGTATTTCTTATTTGCCTCATAACCACTTAAAAGAATGGCAATCGTTCACGTAAAAAAATGTAAAGTGGTGCGATTATCACACGTCAAAGTTAAAGATGGGATAGGGCACGTTTGACGTATAGCACACACCTTGGCTTTTAGCTACAGAGAATGGTTTAAAATGGCCATTTTAAGAAAGGATGCTTTTTAGAGAGCTTCTGTCAAAAAATTCTCTAACGATAAAATGATACATGACGAATCGAACAAGGATGAAAAATGATAGTAGAGAATGAGCTAAAAAAAATATAAAAATATCGTGATTTTTTAGAATGATAAACAATTTTAAACGAAACAAAGTCTGTATTGTTTTGAGCCATGTCTGAAAGTGAAATAGGAAAATAGGCGTGGAGGAACCAAATCAACGAAAACAAGAGTGCTGTTATGACTACCATAAACTAAAGGCAGGGCTACACTTACATGGGGTTGTTGGTTTGTTGTTGGCTGGAGGCGCATATAAGAAACATGAAGCAAAATCCTTTTTTAAAGTAGGGAGTACATAATTTTGATCACCTTATCAAGAAAATATCAAATCATGCATGTACATGAAAAAAATAACGTTTTAGTATTTAATTTGTATTGTATTCTGCATGAGTAATGGAACGCCTTGAGCCAAACAAGGAGAAAAACTTTCATTGATTAAAATTTAATAAGTATCTTAAGTTTTGAAAAAGTTTTCATGATGCTTGGGACAATGAGCTTTACAACAAGTTGCACGCTTCCCTTCACAATCCCTGGGAATTCAAGGAAATGGGTGAAATCTAGATATGCACTTCCCTCTTCATTTAAATTACCCAGTGGCACAGACACTGAACAGTTTTAACCACTTAAAATCTTAAAATTCTGCACCATAGTAGGTTTCGAAGGAGGAACTGAGAGTACAGTATATCACGGAGGGAATCGAAATATTAAGAATGCAGTCAGTACTTTAGTAGTCAAGAGCATTTAAGTTTTTAAAAGATAAACGGATGACTGAAAACAGTAATGATGTCGAAATTGGATAAAAATGAGGTGCATTTAGGAAAGTTTAAAAAAGCGGAGAGGTCAACGTAAAGACCTATAACTTTTTTCCGTTGGATGTAGGAACATAGTTTATTTTTAATGTTAGGTATATACACACATTAATATTCTGCTAGACCACGCCAGGAAATTGCTCTTGGTATTGCAGTAGTGTGTGTAGTGTGGCTGTTATAAATGAAACGATGCGTGTAGGAAATGCATGATGTATGTTTTCTCAGGTGAAGAGAAACATATCATTAAAGGAAGTTGAAACAGATCAAGATTGTTTGCATTTTTTCACCAGTCACAGTCCGACAGACAGTTAGTTATTAGTCTATTATCATTTTTGTATTTCCTCCTCCTCTTTGAAAGCTTCGTAGCTTTGGTTTCATACAATTGTTGTGGTTTTAAAGTATGGCTTAAATTCAATATGAACAAAAGGATCCCGTTCGTAGTAGTAAAATTAAGTTGACGGTTTTTTTACAACCTGAGTGTATGGTTATATGGTACGGAGTACCGACCTACCTATGAAAAACGGTTGAGAGAAGATTGATGAATATGGTGATTCCTCTGATAATTTTGGTTTACCGGTGGTACAGATGAGAGAACAGACAAGGATGTACAATTCATATTCAGAACATAAAATACAAACTACCACATTATATATTTGGTTTCAGGTGCATGTCATGTACCTACTTACAACTTTTATGTAGCTTGAAAGCAATTTTTTTTGTTGACTTTTTGCCTTTTTTCATAAAACAGGAATCGAATATCATTACGATAAAATCATTTGTTGACCGTACTAGTGCAAATTGTTATGACCGGGTAGGTTAACTAATGCAATTTTATGGAGAAAAAATGATTTCTTGATTTTTTCACCTCAAGTTATATTGTGAGAATGAATAATACATGATGATTAATAATGGATTGGATAAGACTCCTCCTTTACCGCCTACCATTAAAACTTACGTAGATGCAAAAAGACGCTAAGTTTAAAGTATTCGCTGCATCGCAAAACGCATAAAATTATGCGTGACAAGGGATATTATAATGATCATTGTAATATATCATAATATCCCAGCAATAATAATGAGAGTAACTTGTACTATAAAAAATTATACTTTTCCAATGAAAATTACGTACACATTTTCAAGCAAATTTTGCGGTGTGGCTTTTCTCATCAATTCCCTCAGCTTTTATTATTATCATTATGATTAAAATCACGGTACATACGAAACATGATATTTTTTGTTTGATGGGATTGATCTATAGAAAAGAAGGATTGGATTTGGAAAGCAAGTATTGTACTTGCCATTTATTTCGTAGATTGTAGCGTACCACACACAACTCATTATTACCTCTACACTACCTAATTATAATATCGATCAGGTAGTAATTTGAGTAAAAAAATAAGCGAAAAGTACATAAGGTACGTATTGAGAATTTACGGCATATTGAAAAGTGGAAACCAGTTCAATCGGTTTATAATTCTAATGCATACCAAAACAGATTAGCCAACTAGTCCGCAAATATGTTTCGGAAAATGGATGAATAGCCATAATGAGATGCGATGCGACGCTGTGACTCGCTGACGAAATATTATGCTCTTGATTAGTAATTCAGCTCTCGCACTACATCTAAAATCTAGATCTGTGTTTTGCTCCACCATTGTTAAGAAAAATGGGACTGATTAGAAATAATCTGTAGAAAGGATTTGGAAAGGGAGCCCCGAGGATTTTGTCTTGATTGGTTTATCATATAAATATCGTGATTATTACAATGCAATGCTGTAATTCGATTATACGTCAGAGCACATGACAAGAGGATATTAACTTTGGAAAACATTGCTTCAAGTCCTTTGTTTATTCAAGGGAGAGGAGAGAAAATTGGTACTTGAAGTGTACGTATTTTTTTCGAAATAAGAGTGTCGTGATCGATCTTACCGTATCGCATTCTTTGAAAAACGTTTCATTTTTCATGTTATGCTAATGCTATTAACGTGTATTTTTAGTTACCTATTTGCTCTGGTTTTTTTTATGAAAAGCAACGCAGCCCTAATCATATCATCATGAAAAATACGATATATTTATTTAAAATAGGGTTCACGAAGGGAAATTTAGAGTTTAGAAATGATGATCGTGTACGGCATTCGATTGTTCCATGTAATCATGAGAAAAATGACTTTGTTAAAGTTAATAACTTTATAAGACTCTTGTTGGTTTTGCAAAACGTTTAAACTATAACGAAAAAGAGAAAATGATTGACATTTCTAGGCAAAAGGGTTTTAATTTTTTGATTAGATTCTTTTCCAACATTTCCTGTATTGTAAAAACAAATTCAGCAATTTTTTATCAAATCTATAGAAACGTACACCTACACCCAGGGAGGAAAATGTCATTGGTGTAGTGCACTGGTATTATTCTCTTAGGTAGAAACAGTATCCGCCCTAAAGTATCGTTTAAAACTAAATGTCATTCTGCCATTTAATTTTCTCATCTTTTATTATCCTCATCTGGCGGACCAAAGCTGTTTCTTTGTGCGGAACTCATTCCCTCATCATTGCACTAAACACTTGACAGAACAAAGGCTACGCTGGCATGTTGTCTTTTATACGAACATCTCACTTTTGTTCGCGGATTTGAAAAAAATGTAGCGTGGGGCAATACTACATGAAAACCCACTTCAATTCAAATTGAAAATGTCACTTTGCTCGAATTCAAAAGCAGATTATACATTGACATCTTATAAATCCTGAATGGTGTCAGTCAGTCAACCCCACGAACTGAGATACAAGCAACTACGAACGACTTCTGATTGGAATCAAGAGATGTATAAATCAAATTTGGAAGTAGAATTGGCTTTTCTCTTTTTTGTATCCGTTTCTTTTGTTTCATAACGTGAATGGATAAAAGGAAAAATGTGTGAAAATCACTTTCTCTCTGGATGCAAAACAAGTCATTCGTAGAAAATAATTAAATGCTTACAAGAGAACTCTTCTGTTCTGCTAATTACCCAGAGAATTCTTGTTCTGGTAAAAAAACGAGATTCTATTCGGTTTATTGCTTTTCACGTTCTATTGTTAAAATCTTTTAGCAGATTGAAGAAAAACCTCTTGAATACGTGAATTCTCAGCCAAACAAATTAATAGCTTTCCAAGGAAAACGAGAAGAAGAAAAGAATTTTTGACAAAAGCACTAAAAAAGATGAAAACGTTAAAAACTCCTTACTCATTTTCTCTTTTTAGAAGTTTTTAAACCAAAATTTTCACGTAATGCATTGCAGTGAGTATACGTTTCTCGTTCTTTCAGTTAAAAATCCATCCCGCCATTACTATCGCATTTAGGAGTTCTTGAATAATTAAATAGCACGGCTTGATTAACGAATTACAATGCAGATGATCCAATTATTTGGTCCAAAATCCAACCCCTTACGTCTTGCTAAATACTTGAAACGGAAAATAAGCTCCAAAATTTATTAGAAGCTGTTTCTGTGTGAGAGCTTCATTTATCATATTATTATCTAATTAATGGGATAACTCATCATCCCAAGTAATCAAAGTAATCAAACTGAGATCTAAAAAATAAACGTAAGTCAGTCTTTTTCATTTGATGAAGGTACAACTTTCTATAGATAAATCAAAAATGTTGTCCTTTACCGGTATATTGTAGCTCAAGAAGAAGCAAAGTCCAAACTCAACTTAATTGAAGACAGGAACAAAGTGACAATGACTTGCGACAATCAGCCCTTCTCTCTAATAGAAATAGATGAAGAGGTTGCTGACTTGTTTAGTGGTGATAATGACTGATGTTGCAAACATGAAAGTCCTTGTCAGAAAAGATGTACAAAGATGCAGAGTTAGTTGGTTTTTCCCTCTCATTTTGCTTTCTAGGAATTTTTATCTAGAAATGGCCACGTTTTGATTACAAAGCGTATGGGTATTTGCTTTTTTCGTGATAAGATTAGAACTAAAATGACTAAAACTGGTTCTAGGGTAGTAAGTCGTTAGTTTTTGGTCGGACCATTAAGTCATTTGGCCTTGTATCAAAAACACTTGTAAAAAGTTATTTTTATAAGTAAATCTAACCTGTTTAAATTAAAGAGGTGTCTAAGGAGTAAACTAGTAGTTAATCTTGTTTTTATCACTTTATCTCAGAGGCAGATTGCACACCCGCCTTAATGGCTACATAGGAAGACCATCCTCTGGCTCTCAGTCCACTAATGATTCTGGAGTAGCCCACTTGGGAGAAAATGGTAGTAACAAGGGTTCCGCCTGGAGTCAAGGGCAGAATGTACATGCAACCTTATCAGCATCCAACTCTAATGACAACATAAATCCAAACAACGTATCAGGATCCGCACCAAATCAATTAGTTCCGCATTCTTATCACGTACTCAGCGGGACCACATCTCCCGTCCCATATGCCAGCGCTACCGGTGTTAACCCAGATCCTAGCATTTCCGCAGCGGAGCATCATCTCCTCAGCCATCACATATCACATCCCCATCATCACCCCCATCAAACTCACCATCTTGTCAGTCCCCACGTACAAGAGTATCTGAACTCTCACCAACACCACCATGGCCGCTCCTTCTTACCTACATCTTCGTCACCAACTTCCGCCGGAGGTGGCCAACCAGCCACAATGTCTATGATGACTGGGTGCTGTTGTCCCAGTATTCCCCCACCACCACCGCTGACATACACCACAGGTAAGTAGATATTTCGTCTCGACAAATTAACGACATTTTTATTGGCTTTGGTACAAACAAGTGAGGTGATATCACTGTCTACACATTTTCATTTGATCTTTTCTGATCATCTTTCTACAAACAAGATTGGCATTTTGTTTCTTCCAAGTAGAAAACCACATATTTTACACCAACAAGATCACATTTCGTCTTTTTGAGTTATTTCTTTTTTACTATCTGATTAGGTTAAGAAGGTTCACTAGAAAGATGCTCTTGTTATTTACATTGCGTCTTGGAGAGATCTCATTAAAATCCTCTTATACTACCTATTCTTCTGTCATATTCATTTCAGCTCTTTATATTCCCATATTATTTCTGCCAATAATAAATACAACTTTTCATTACCTTGTTTCGTTTTGTTCTTCTTTCTTTCACTTGTCATCTTTCACGAAATATTTTACGAGGTTGTTTATTTTTTTCTACATCATCTTCAAAATAGCAATATTTTTGGAGGAGAGCGTATGAATAACCATGCTCGTTATCTTTTCAACACTGAGCGTCTTGCCATTTTTTTGCGCAATTCATTGTTGAATATTCAAAGAGAGATTTTTTGTTTTGATATAGTGGCAGTAATGGATTGTCATTAAAGATGATGTGAACATGAAAACACTATGTGAAAACTATCGGGCAGGTAGACTTCAGACTCTAGACTCTAAACATATTTTAAGTAAACATCTTATAGAGCCCATAAAAATGCGAAAACATGAGAAAGGCGATGACTTTCTTGTAGAGCAAGTCTCACTCCATCACGACTCAACATCGTAACATCCCAGTACAAAAATGGAGAGGAAGAGGAAAAAATGAATATTAGAAAAACCTAAGGAGGAAGATGAAGATGATTGCTCATTAAATTTGGCTTCGTAAAACCACCTGATAATTGGCAAAGTGTCAAATGAAATTTACATCTTTTTTCTCTTTTTATTACAGAACTTGGACCAGGTGGTATCATCTACGATTCGGACTCTAGTCTGACGTTAGCGGCTGCAAAGAGCCTAAGTTTAAGTGCTTCACTCGGTAAGTAACCTAACTTATGAACTCAGAGCACCAGTAGTGGCACCTAAATAATTTTGTGCAAAAGTAATCTTACATTTTTCTATAAACCTCAACTCAATTCAATTTATTTCTACATACTCAGGCAAACAATGCGGCCTGGAGTTGGATCAGCAACAGTTGGCCCTCGAAGATGACAGCAAAAAAATTCGAAGGAATAGCAGTTCTAATGACAGCACCTCCTCGGTAAGAATCTTAAAGTCAATATTTCATATCGGTATCAGTTCACGGTTCTTAGACCAGTCAGTTCGTGAGCACTTTGTACTTGATCTTTACGTTAATAATGTCATAATCGTGCACAAATTGTGCAACAGAGCATTGTGGAATAATAACGATCACATATCACCCATCATATCACGCACGCTTAAAATATCACATAGAATGTTAATCTAAGAGTTCATTATCTTATATTTATTCTGTCATATTATTACATCAGATAAGCACATTCGTCCTGGCCTCATAGTTATCACATTCCATCCCCTTAAACGCACGGACTCCTTTCAAGAAGAGAATTAAAAATGATACATAATACACTCTCTTAATTCTATTATTCATCTTGAGACGGACAGTTCATGAATGCATAAGACATCAAAATGCTTTATAAAGAAGATGAAGTGCGTAACGTTATGCACCTTCAATAGAATCTAATAAAAACTCTCTCAACGTCGCATTCCTTTCTTTCTAATTTTATATAGCATGATTATTGCCCCTTACTTCTTTTAATTTTTTGAAAGGAGCAGCTTAGCATTTGCCGTCACTGATATATCAGATATCATTTTGGGATGGATTTGAGTGACAATGTCAGTAGCAGCACCTTATTCTAAGAAATGCATCTTTGTTTTCTAAATTGTATGGTGTGACGACGATGATGATGACAAGACCACGACGCGGCGATGATTTGGTGATAAAAATAGTGTCAAATATTGGGGAAACCAGATAACCGCCATCATCATCATAATCATCGTTTATTTTTTTTGCCGGTCCCTTTCAAGTCTCTTTTGTACGGTAGATTTGGACTTTGAATCCAAATGAAAAATGTAATGCGATGCCTGCACAGTCCATAAACAGGATAAGAAAAGGGAGAAGCTATTAATAAACTTGATGCAACGCTATTTCATTATTAGTCAGCTATGGGTATAATAAGCAATAATAGGATGATGATAGTGCTGAAACCACTAAATGAGGTGTTGTTGACTTCTCCTTATAGTATTTGCACAAAGGCTCCTTTTTTTCCTCCTTAGAATGATCATGTAAAATAAAGGGTACACTTAAAGGTAACACGTGACGTGGAGAAGAAAAAGGTGCCTAAAATTGCAATTTCGTGTTGATGTAGTACCGTACTTCAAGCAGGAGACAAAAAAGTGTTGCGGTAGTAGAATAATGTAGTAGTACTCCAAACTCCTAGTCCTATTGAATTTAGAGTAGGTAGTAGGTAGTGGGTAATAATAGCAATTTAATATTTAGTAGGTAATTGACCCATATCTCCCCTGGCTTGAAGATATCTTCAAGTCATGGTAACCTTGTAGAAAACCAGCTGAGTAAATGTTGAATATTAGTTTGATCGTTTGAAAGGTTGAAAACTTTATAAAGTTAGATGTCTATGGGATAAACCCATAGCCCTAATAAGTTAGACTAAGCCTAGGAGAAGGAGACTTCTTGAATTGAATCAATTTTCTAGCGTATTTTTAGCACCTTTTCATGCATGCAATTCATTTCTAAAGTCGTGTCGTGCTTGATTAAATGAATTTTTAAGCAACAAAAAATACCAGCATTCATGTCATTTCTTAAAGAAAAAAATACAGTAAATATAAACCTTTCTAGTAAACTCTTCCAATTCTGATTCTGGGAACGTGCTTTGTGCTAAAAAAAATTCTGACACCTACAAAACATAATCTCGGCACGACAAAATGCAACCTTTGATGAAGTCAAGTGCATGCGAAAGAATGAGTAGGCGAAAATTAAATTGCGTTACAACAGTTACAAGGTGCTGCACTACCTAGATCGATAAAAATAATTATAGTCCCCTGTTTTTTTGTGTAGACAAATTACTCATAATTTCTGCATGAAGTGACGAGCACTTTTCTCGAAACAAATTTTTATTTAGGCTGATTCTCAATTTGAATAAGAGAATGAGTGGGTGGTCTTAACCCCATCTTCCATTCTTTCATTGTAGGAAGCTTAGTGAAAGGCGGAATAATGTCAACCGTAAAAATTATATTGCTGCTTGAAGTTCATCTTTTCTAAATCTTTCTCCTTCTGTTTGTTCCATAAACACTGGCTTTATGTTAGTGTGGCAGTTGTACTAAAAATAAAATCTGTAGTGAAACAAATTCGAAACCAGAAAGGAACTCTGTGCAGGAGGGCGAAAGGTGAAGTCATTGTGTTGTTCCGCTCTGTGTGAGGTGGGCTTTATGTTTGTACTTCTCAAAAGAGACCTTTTTTATTCTCGTTTTTGTTTTCTGGCTTAGCTTCATTTTCCTAGAGGGAATGAGGGAACTCACTTTTTGTAGGAATTTTGGCATTTGATTCAGTTTGAAGAGCAAGATTGCTGCAGTGCAGGAATTAAGTCAGTAGAGTTTAGCAAGCTCATGCAATTTTGTGCATTGTGCGCACATACTTAAATACACTGATTATGCCAAGAAAATGGCAAGCTTTTTTTTAGTTAGCCAAAAGGTCTCAAAATGGGCAGTGTGAATTCAAGTTACCCTCCAAAATTATATTAATTTAAGTTTACGCTTCAGACTGAAGTACTTCATTATCCATTATTACAGATAGTACAATTATTCGAGAAACAGTAAATCAAAATTGCTAGGTTACTTCACTGATGATAAGCCAAACTCCCTGTACATATTAGATGCAGGAGTAAAGAGGACGACTTTTTGTCACATTGGCTAACTCAGTTCAAGATTTTTTGTTTGTTGCGGTATTATTAGAATGATTTTTACTAGACAGGGAACAGGTATTCGTACCAATAATAATCATAATAAATGCTCACTGCTCGTGCAGTCCGTCCATTGTTATTAGTCTAATCTAATAGTACCTCTCTGGCACAAGATTGGTAAGGATTGGTTGTACTACTGCCTGAAATGTTCAAAACAAATCTTAATTCTCACACAGTGACAAGGTATATGAATGTACCAAGACTAAAACTGCATTCCTGATCTTTGTCGATAAGCATGTTCACTCGTAAGTTTTATGAAGACATCAAAAAAAAGAAAATGTGAAGCCAATTAGCTCCTTTGAACCATTTTCTTTTGTACCTGTTCTTTTCCCATGAATTATAATTGCTTTCAAGTAAAAATCATCAAAATGATGATGAATTGTTTGGAAGAGTATGTCATGTGTAAATTATGCTGGTTTGCGAAAAAACTTCCTTGTTTTTAGTACGTGATACTTGGAGTCTAAGGGGCTAGTGATGGGATGACGATAATTTCTGTCTTTTTTTCGTCAGAAGAGAATAATAATGACATTATTATATTTGTTAACTTCAGCTTAGCTCAGTAAGTCATTCTTGTCTCTTCATTACCATCTTTGTATTGCGACATGACTTGACAGCCCGAGTGAAATATATAAAGTTGGTTTTGTATGTACGCTTATTATTCTCAACGTATTGCGTGATTTTTATTTATGGGGACACATACGCAATTCTGCAAACTCGCAATCACATCAATTTATAAAAATTGTGTGCCTGTTTTAATGAATCCGCTAAATAAGCTTAACTTTCTTTTCTTTGCTTTCCTTATTAAGATGATAAACAAGTGTTAAAGAAGCTTGTTGGTTTCTTTCAGCACGCACGGCGGGTACGCACAATGGCGCAATACCAGTATTTCCTTTACACTTTGCCAAATAAAGTAGGCATTTGTCTTTTGAAAGTAGGGTCTTCTTCACTTTTTTTCTTGATTCCTATCAGGTTCCTTAAGATTTGACAGGGTCTTTTTTGTTCTGCTTGTTATGAAAAGCTTTAGGATTCTTAGAGAAATCAGGATCTAAAACGTCTATTTTACACACTCATTGTACTATGCTCATTTTGCACGTGTTTGTCAAAAGGGCAAAAATCAGAAAAAAATGTCGTAAATTAATTAAACGAAAATGAATCAATGATGATTTTTGGCAAGAATATGATTCATGACATAGTTTCTGTTTCATCCGCGTGCATATATTTATTCGCAAAAACATGACTTAAAAATGAACATGACGAAAGAAAAAGTTTTGCGAAATTTTAAAAAGGGCAAAAATCAGAAAAAAATGTCGTAAATTAATTAAACAAAAATGAATCAATGATGATTTTGGCAAGAATATGATTCATGACATAGTTTCTGTTTCATCCGCGTGCGCATATTTATTTGCAAAAACATGACTTAAAAATGAACATGACGAAAGAAAAAGTTTTGCGAAATTTTACATACCTCAACATTATTTTGCAAAAATAATGCGTGGTTTGATTTGTAACTTTTTATTCGGATCACATCGTGATAACTTTCCTGTCGTTTTACTACATATTCATAAAAACTGGGCTTTTGGTCAAGCTTGTAAAATGTTTCAGTGAAGGAGGGATTGAGCGATGCCAAATTGGTACCTAATAATACACTGCAGTAAAATTGGGTTTGAAATATATTTTTTGTTGCAAATGTTTTGTGGAACAAGCTGATTAGCAGAAAGGGAATAAAGGTCGTAAGAAGATCAGTTTACTATAAGGAAAACGACAATAACCACAAAGTAATGATTGGTGTCGTGTCAGGTATTATTGTAATTTCATTTTGTATTATTGTCATACACGTACACATGCAAATGTATACGCTGTATTTTTTGCAAATCTGCATAGGTAACGAAGGAAATGGCGTGTGTACCATAAAACATCATCTTTTTGCTTTGAAGATGATTCATTTTATTTTTGCATTTCCTTCTCGTGGGAATGAGACTATAAACGTTTCTAATTTTCTCTTTGAATAGAGCATCTTCGTTCGTTTGATGATTGTGATTGGGATATTACTTCGAGTTCAAAAGCTACAAAGACATGACTATATTTCGTTAATGATTTGAAAATAAAATAAATCGGTCAATGAGCACATGATGATGCGTTTCGGTGTGGTATATGGTGAAAACGTATCGCTGTCAGTAAGTTTGCCTCGTTGCGTTGTTTTTCTTTAAAAAGCGACAAAAGCTCAAGAGAAAACAACAAAAGAATCAGGCCAAGCCATGCATGGTTTCAATCAGTAACACAGAAACGCTCAGTTTTTGAAAACATCTTTAGAAGCTTAAGCTAAATATCTGGCTTAAATGCTCAATCTGCGACAAAAACAATTCCCCATCATTTACCTCAGTAGATAATATAATGACAAAGAGAAAACATCTACTTGATCATTTCCTTCAGGAGGGTAAGATAGCAAATTCTCTGCTAACCTACAATAGGATATGGAAACGTAGATCAGGGAAGAAAATGAGGTCGTTTACTCCACCTACCCCTTCATCTCATCTTCATCTTCTACTAATTGCTCCTCTGTTGTTAGTTCCATGTCATGATCCATTGTGAGGATTAATTGCTATTGCTATCTCATCTCTCTGCCGCAGAAGCTTTCGCGAATGAATCAGGTAGTGAAGAAAATAATATGGTTACTACGAGCTTCTCAGACATCCTTCAAAAAGGTGATGAACCAAACACACCAAATTAAAGTCTATTTCTTTTGTAATGATGGGAATCCAATAAGTCTCTAGTCACGTTGCTCACGTTACATTCGAAAAAAAACTCTTTGTGACCTTTTACAAACAAGTCAACGAGTCAAAGGTTCTCCCTCTACAAAAAAATACCGTGTGAGTGGTTTTACAAACCTTTTTTTTTTTTTTACTAATTTGGCCAAAGTCATAAGAAAAAAAATCTTTTTAAGGAGGACTCTGGGCTGATTGAAGCTTATGGAACGAAAATCATGACTTGAAGATGGAAGCGTGATTTTCTCAGCGTAGATTTTTTGCGGTTCAATAGGCGTAGAAAAATAAAGTATTTATTTTTATACTAGGCGACCCGCGACCCTTCGGGTCGCTCGGTCCCCTACCCCAACGCGCTGCGCGCGTGGGGTGTTTGGGCGTGCTTCGCACGCCCTACTCGATGCGCTTCGCGCATCTCGTCCCGTTGGCTCGGCCTTCGGCCTCGCTTTCTTCCTACCAATTTGTATTATCCCTAGAGACTACCATTTATTGTTCATCGATGGCAAATTGCGGTGCTGAACGTATACAGTTCGACAATGGCTGATTAAGTTATTCAACATCAACAGACATGTAGTGAAACTTCCCATAAAATTTTATTTACAGAACCCATTACATTTCCGTTCTTTTTACTTCGCTCCATAAAACTCTTGGTTCGGGTTTAGATTAATTTCTACAATAGATTCTAGTTGCGCGCTAAATAAATGTCTTGGTTAGATTCACGGATAAATTTTTCAATTACTATATTTCAAGTTTATGTTTGAGTCTAGGATAGATTCAAGGCATACATTGATAAGAAGGCATACATTGATAAGAAGGCAACAATTTTCAAATTCAAACCGATCAATCAAGCAAGACGACTTAGACACGTATGTAGCAGATAAGCAATCACGTTTTTGGTTACAAACTGACCCACGCCGTTATGGTAAATATCTAATACGATTCTCATATTGCCCCTGGAAGGAAATAATTTAAACTATAACTGGCTATGAATTTCACTTTGATTATCATCTACTCATTTTTCCTTGTTTCGTTACTATTGCCTTCCCTGTCATTCCTGTTACAAATGGTCCTATAAATGAGAAAAAAATGACAACGACGCCGTTGACCAAAAAAGCATGACCCGGATAGATTAAGCAAAGACAGAGCCGGTTTGCGGGTACAACCATCTGCCCAACGAACCAACTCAAAGCCAACTATAGAGTAGATCCTTCAGTCAGGATAGGACAGGTCTGAACATGTTAGGACAGGGTATCGGTGCGTGTGGATATATACATAAACTCACCTAGGCCTTTAGTAATATGATGCGCTTTACTCGTGTAATTCCTTCTTTATAGTTTAATTAAAAAGTTAAACATACTTTTTGCAGTTATTACATCCTCTTTTGATATTTTACGAGAATAATGGTACCTTTTGGTAGAGCTATTAATTAGACGATTTGTTTGAATAGGAGATAAAGCAAATCTGTGAATATATGAAAGTTTTGTAGATTTTTACAGAAAGGTATGCTACAGACAGTTTGAATGCTCAGGTGTTGCAATGTGTAAAACGTTGAACAAAAACGTAAGTTTGTTGATAAATGAACATGTGAGCAAGAGTAATAAGCTTAACTCTTTTAATTTACTAAATCGTCATTCTTTTTTTTTTTTTGCTATTAAATACACTCGTTTCACTATTCAAACTATAATTTTAAAAGGCAATGAATGGAGTTTGTTTAAAGAGTAGTAAAGTCAAATTTACGTCATTTTTTCAACTTAAATCCAGCTTACGCTAGAATAATATCACAATTATTTTAAATTATCGTGATTGTCTAAGCTAAAATGAATGTTGGTAATTATATCGCGCAGTAAGTGTTCACTGCATACTGCAATTTTAGCAGAGTGACGTAAATTCTTTTTGTTTCTAAGTTTTGACTCACTTCATGTGTACAAAATAGTTGGATTTAAATTAATTCGATTGCTAGTCACCTCCACCACTCATAGCCTAACCGAAAGCTGCAAGAGCTAATGATGCATGAATTTTTTAAGCTTATATCTAAACTACATAATTATTTTTTCAGTTTGAAAGCATGTTGCCTACTTATTTCTTTGCTTTTATTATAAACTCTTGCTGAGGGAATTACGAAATTTAATTATAAATTCACACCGATAGTCTTCTTAGCTCATCAGGTAGAATGACAAAAGCAGAATGTATAAAAACGTTGAAACCATAAAAACGTTTTGTTTCTACTTGCTTTATATCTGCTTCATCGACATGTGTATATTTTTTTTAGGGATTCACGTGTTAGATAAACCTATTGATAGACAGAAAACGTGAGATAAAGTATTACCTTTCCTTATCAATAATATTATTGCTTAAACAATATAAAGCTATTTTTATTCTTACCGTTATACACATTTCCGTACTTCCCTTTAATCATTAGAGTAATAAGAAAGTTACTACCACCATAAAAAATAATTATTAATGGGAGCCGTTTCTTATCTCATCATTTAATCGCGATCGTCTTTTTTGATTTACTTGGTTTGATAGTGAATGAAGTTGAATGGCTGATTACTGATTAATGACGATAACAATCACACCACACTGTTGCTTGCACGGCCAAGCAACATAGTTTCTCTGAGTTGTCAAGTCGCATTAAATATTTGTTTGTATGCTTCAGATGGGGCATTGCAATAAAAATTGGAAGAGTAAAAGCTAAACTAAATACTAATCTTTATAAATGTATTAGCTTAACACGTTTTCTATTTTTTCCTGAGAGATAGTAAAGTGTCAGCAATAAATATCTTTTAAGTAGCTTGAGGTGAAAATTGAAATAACACTTTGACTCTTACTCTAGCTATTTATCATTTCGTAGGTTCTATGAATTGTGAATGTTAAGTATAGTTCATTAAAAGATAGTCTGTTTCTCTTTTTTCGTCTCGAGGGAGGAACTCGTAATTCATTTTGGTTTTATAACTTGAAGCGGAGTTACAAGGCAAGGTTGAGCAGGATAAGTAGCCTCCTAGAGAGTTTCAGCTTGTACTGGTCAGTTAAAATGAAAATGATATGGATTTAAGTTGTACCGTTTGAGAGATGTGTTCTTTTCATAATTAGTTTTCACAGTGGGAAGACGACAACCTCATCTAACAGTTCGAAAAGTTGATTACGAGAGAGACTATGTTAGGTACAACAGAGAAAATGAACTGTTTCTTTTTTAGCTTGCAAACCTGATAAAGGTATGAATGTGTTGGTTCAAGCAGAAGAAAAAGTTCATGTTTCGCTACCGCAATCATAGTTAAAAGACAATAAAGAGATAGGTATCCAGCTAATAACTTACCCATTAGCCATATTAAGAATCACATCAATTAAAACTCGTTGTTTTTTTTACGAAGCGTGGTGCGTATTTAAGGTGGTTTCTTAGGTCTGTTGTACGCAATTAATATGCAAATTTCTTGAGAGCGACGTGAATAAACAATGAGACAATACAAGCTTGTATGGAGCACGCTGTGTTGTAGTAAAAGTTTGAAATTAATTTGAAAACCATTGCTCTACGTCCTTTGCCTAATCGAGTTTTTAATCCGTCTGAAATGTTCGTGTTGATCATATTATGGTGAAATATATGGTTTAGACTTTATATGCGGTGAAATTAGGGAAGGTAAAAAAACAACTTTATTTATAATCATTGGGATGAACAAAGATGCTAGATATGTAAACTGCTTTTTAATTTCTTTTTAAAGAAAGGGTTGTACAAATATTAAGGAAAAGTTTTTACGTCTTTGCTAAAAGGTAGATTGTTCGATAAAAAATTTTATGCAAATTTTTTACCCCAAAAAAATCAAACTGTCAGCGAGGAGAGAATTTGACTCCATTCATTTGTCTAATTTAAGCATGATATTGCGGTTTCTTCCTTCAAATTATGTTTTTGTAAGGGTAACATGGGCATAACCAAAGATTTGGATCAATCAACACGTTTCAAAGGAAGAGTCGTGCTCATGCAAAAATGCTAATGCAGTTGTGGTGCATTGACAAGAGAGGTGCAAGGGAACGCATGTCGTGTCACTCAAACTCTGGCGCGGATTGCAGTTTGCTAAAATTTGCAAAAACTTTTCACGAGATCAGAGAGAATAAAAAGTGTACAAGAATTTCTTTACATTAGACTTCCTAATAAATTGTTGAAATAAAGTGTGCAACACGTTTTACGATGCAATGGCTTGATGATGATGTAGATGTTGTGCAGTGATGCAACTTGATCCTGAAGTATTTTAATAGGAGGGGCGAAAGAGAGATCAATTACCTTGCATTTTATAAGTAAACAAGAAATAATTGTTGAAATAATTATATTTTTCATATATGCGTGGATATTTTTGTTTTAAGAGGAAAAGTGAAATAAAAGTTGTAGAACGAGCTTAACCACAGTCAACTTTGGTGGTGGTCTGGTCGACTGTAATCAAAAATCTTGAGGTATTTTACAGGAGGTAAATTAAAAATGTGTAAGTTGATACAGTTTGCATGATATCGATGATGTTTTATTTTCTTGATTGTTTAGTTTTTGTCTATGGAAAGTTTTTGCTTACACTACTAGATGTGCATGATGAATGTATTGCGTCGTGTGGTGCATATCATGTTGATCAGGCTGAAATGAAAAGGTGCTGTGAAAACCTGCACGCACATAACTTTTGATTAAAAGGGTTAAATTTTTTTAAACGGAATATGCTTTCGATGTGGAATTGCATGAAGCACGAAATTAAATAATAAATGTTTGAAGAACTGGAATAGGTGAATAATTGAATATTTTATGTGACACAGAGGGAAATTGTTTTTGTAAGGAAATAAATAGAAATCGCGTAGTAAATACTATTATTGTAATTAATTATAATTATAGTAAATCATTTTGCCAATAAATATTATAATGAGATTGAACAATACTTCTTAATCAGATAATAAGCTGGCTTCTCATTAGGAAATAGGATGGAAAATTAATGTTTAGGGTAATTACCATGAAGAAGGAAATAATAAATTGTATGTAAAACTGATACAACTGTTACGTAAGACAATATTGAAGAATTTGGTTTGGGAAGCTGCGCATAGAGAATTCTGAATTCTCAATCTGGTAAGGTATTCTGAAGCAAATTGGAGGAACCAGGAATACATATTAATTTAAGATCATATTAAGTATCCATCTCCACTGGTATTTAACCTACTAATCGTATGACGCAATACTTGGAGTATTTTGTAGACTGTAGAAAGGAAACTGACAGAAAGGGATGGATGATGTTGGTCTGG
>JAANSQ010000564.1:5515-22024 GCA_036850885.1 Lepidocyrtinus dapeste
CAAAAAAAAACTTGATAACCAATTTAACTTTCTCGGTGCATTTTACCAAAGCTTATGAACCACAGGCAAACGACGCAATTCACAGAGAAGGATCTAGGTAAGGAATAGAGTAGCTCGGAAGCTGTGATTATGCAAGTACTTACTAGTGAAATCTCTATAGCTCCGCAATATTTGTATCATCATTACGTACCATTAGTATCATCTTGTGTTACTTGGTTTCACCCTTGATGTGTTCCGCTTGTGTAATACATTTTACAGACCTAAATAGGTATAGATAAAATCTCTATAGCTCCGCAATATTTGTATCGTCATTACGTACCATTAGTATCATCTTGTGTTACTTAGTTTAACCCTTGATATGTTCCGCTTGTGTAATACATTTTACAGACCTAAATAGGTATAGATTCAGACGTGCAAAAAAACTTCAGTTCGATAGTTCGAACAGCACTGTTCTAGAGATATAATTTTAAAATGCATTTATACTGTACATGCGTTCGAGATTTCCATCGAAACTGCAAGTGAAAGGGAAACTGTTTGAGGTTGAGATGACACCAGACAAAAGCTAGTACTCACAGCCTTCAAATTAGATCTAAATACGAATAAATATTTGTTAGCGAAATGGGAGGAATTGTGTAAGAAAGCAAACCTACATTTTCTTTATGCAAATGACTAAACCACAACGAACTTTGGAAAGAAGAAATGTAGGACAAACACTAAATCCAGGATTTTTTTACTACTTAAAACTGGGATACTAGAACTTTATGAGCTGCTATTTAAACAAGGAACCACACAAGTGTAAAAACTATTAATATAAAATCTTTTTTTTACGGTTCTGCGTTATGTATTGATGAAATGATGATTAGCTTGTTGATACAAGAATAAATAACATTTGGACCGGAAAGACGAGCATACACGCAGGCAGGCATTTGGGTAATATGATTTCGTGAATGGCGCCCTTTCTTTAGGCAGTGGTAATAAAAAAATGAAATTACGTAAACAAAAATATGTTTTGAGATGTGTGGGATCTCAATCTTGATGTAAGAGCTGGCAAGGAAACTGTTAAACTTTTTAACGATCAACATAAGTCATCAAGTTTTCCCGCTTCGAATGTAACAGGAAAAGAAGTAAAACAATTCAAATCGGGTCTAAAACTTGATAAGTCATACCAATGAAGTATTTTCCAGCTAAACATGCCCTAGTTCAAAGCGTCTTCGTTTTAGCAAAGATTTGGGAACGAATCATGACAGGATGACATGCTATTATTTATTTCAACAGGAAGAAAAATTCGTGTTGAGGTAGAAGGCACAAAAAACAGGCAGCAAGTTTTCCGCACTTTTACAGGAAATGAAGCAAGGAGAAAAGTACAAAAAAAAAACTTTTGTCATTCATTTCACTTTTTATATCATGTATGTGCCTAATCTTTCACTGATTCTTTTTCCTGAAAAGCACGAACTACATTTTAGCTTCAGTATTTCCGTGTATCATTTTGTATGAATTTCCTTATGAATGAAAATGAGTTTTTAAAAAAAATCTCATGTCAGCCAGGAAACTCTTTTATATAAAATTTCATCTTCACCTTCATTCATTTATCAAATAAAATGAATTTGGGTTTCCTTTTCCCCGAAGGAATAGGGTTTTGGTAAAGATGATGACTGGCGCACCTTATCTGAACTTTAAAAATGAAACCTAATAATATAAAATCTAGCTTCAAACAATATCGTTTCCGCAAGTTACCGTTTTTATTGACTACTTCTAACGAGAAACCATCAAAAAGCAATCTCCTTTTGTGATTTGTGGTGGAATCCACAAAATCACTATACATTCGGATACAACTTAAGAACAATCGAAGTGAAGGTTCTGCAACGTTTGCGGTTGCGTCAGGAAAAAGGAAATTCTTTATTCTTTTTGCATGGATTTGCAATTTTCGTGAAAAAGCGAAACTAAAACCTCTTATTATGTTTCCTTCCCCAAGTATATATTTTGCTTGTTTCCCAATTATGTCTTCGCCCAAGAAACTTTTGACTTTTTCCATTTTTGAATAAATCCGAAACTTTATTTAAACTTTACTCGAGCACTTTTCAAATGCTCGTAAACACCTTAGTAAAAACTTCAAAGAATTATATACTTAGGAAATCGGAAAGATTTCTTTGCGGATAAAGTCTTCCTCAATCTCTCTTTTATTAGATACTTTAGATGCGAAATAAAAAGAATCGATTTCGTAATCCTCTTATTGCGTTGTGAATCTTGTATTATTAAAGTCAGACATAAATACATACAAAACCTTAGAAATCCCGTTTGCACCAAACACTCTAGTAGGATTCAACGAGTACCTCAAAATCCATAACATTTCATTCAAATAAACTTCTTACTGTTTGTCTCCTCATCGATTCATGCATGTGTAAGCAAATACAGGAGCAAACACATTTTTATACGAATGTATCAGTCCAAAAGCTTCCTTACGCCATTACCAAGAAACGCAACAAAAAACGTCTTTTACATCATATTTCGCAGCGTAAAAGTCTTTTGGAATATTGGCTTCAACATTCTTCCACGCAATAACGATGAAAGGAATATTAAAGTGGAACAAGAACACGTATGGAGTTCGTGTGAAGTGACAGCCAAAAATTGATAATGGTATCTGGTGAATCTTAGCTTGCGTTGAATAATACATGAACGTATGGGACATAGTTACAATACGTAATCTAATAAATAAAAAAAATCCTACAAAGGAGTAACACCGAAAGGTAAAAGGCAAAAGAACAAATGACGAGCAATGACAAAGACATAAGACACAATCACAAAGCAGAAAATTCTGCATGCTATTGCACAGAGAAAACATCATTACCGAAAATCTGTTCCAGGTTCAAATCACGTCACTTTTTGCTTTGACTTGTGCCAAAAAAGCAGAAAGAAGAGAAGTCGTTAACTTCATTTGTTTACCCTCAATTCTCTAC
The DNA here is from genome assembly GCA_036850885.1 of Lepidocyrtinus dapeste. NCBI lineage: Eukaryota > Metazoa > Arthropoda > Collembola > Entomobryomorpha > Entomobryidae > Lepidocyrtinus > Lepidocyrtinus dapeste. The sequence continues at coordinate 8,470 of JAANSQ010000564.1, forward strand.
AGAATATTAAAGGAATTGGGTGGATCACGCTTGGCTTGGTAAATGGTGTTAACGTTGCCACATATAAAAACTGCATGACATGACACTTTATTTATTTCCTTTTCTAATGGAAACTCTAAATTGGTGTAAGCTCCATATCATATGAAAGCGACAGAGAAAGCAAATTCATGTCTCCCTACAATAACTAGCGCGTGTCCCATGTGTCAACTGCCGTTTAAGAAGAATTGGTGCAGTAACATTATCTATTTGCCTCTACGTTATTAGAATTAGCTTGAATCAGACCAATAAAGTAGAGAAAAAATTGGTAGGCAGAATGTGTTACTGGAAATTCTTATCGAGAAGGACAAAACCAGAGCTTTTGCAAAATTTTTCTCCCTAACGATTTCGTTTAGTCACCTTTGTCTCTTTACATGACGCTAGTAACTATGGAGGGAGTGTACTTCGTTCCCAATTCTATACGATAGATACAAAGTACAGCAGTTCAAACGACAGACTTAATAGAATCTACTTTCTCAGATGTACAGACGTAGAAGTGAATTTGGTCTATTTTTTACTTCCGACTCCAGATGCACCTCACGTATGTTTCAACTGCCCAAAACTTTCTCTGAAGAATTTGTACAATAAAAATAACAACTCCTTTTTCTCAATTCGATCAGGAAAGAAGGCAGGAGACAGCAAAGACCTGACAGTTCTCGTTAAACCTAATGTCGTTATTGTCAAGCCATGTCCAGTCCAACTCCACCTGCTTTCGTTTTCATACCCACCAAGCAAGAAAAAGAAAACGCGACCCACTGTTTTTCTTAGCCTGGTAGGTGGGTAATCTCTACAATATCAAGCCAACGAAAACTTTTTTCTGTTTCATTTTTTGGGTTGTCGAATGATTTGGATATTACTGTTTTTGCATGCCATCCAAAAAAACGTTCATTAGAATCTTTGAAATATCTAAAACAGCAACTAATTTTGCAATGTACATAAAGGTGGCTTTGTTCAAATGTTTTAAGATGCAACGAGAATGTTTCGAATCAATACAAACAGGACAGAAACAGCAAGCTATGACAGCTATAAGCTAAAGCATTCATGAAAATTGTAGCTGTCATGACATAACTCACTGTCAGAGTATTTTTAATGAAACCAGGAAACATTCGTTTCTTACACAAAACGAGGTCGGAAGCAAAAAACATTTGGCTGTATTACTATAGAGAATTAAACTGACATCACACATTAACGTTAAAGTAATAAAAACTGTACATTAACTAAACAGTCTTGAAATCCTTGTTCATTCGCAGCTCGTTAAATAAAGAACATATATTAGCGTCCAAAATCTAGTCAAAGAAATTTGGCTAGTTCTTTTCGGGTCCAATCTGTTCCAGCAGCGTTACTAAAACGCATTAAGTGTAAAGGCATTGTCAATCCTTTTAAAATAGTCTTTTGTCTGCAAATCGTATCGAACCATTTCCTTTGCAAAACAAAAAGGCAGTATTTTCAAGAATGTGGCTTCTTCTTCTTCGCCCATCACATTTCTTCATCCCAAAAAACACCGATACATTTTTCTGTTAGTAAAGAAGCTAAGAGATGAAATCTTATAGTCTCTGTCGTTGTCGTTGTCATTCATTTTTCAGTACGGAACAACATCTTTACATATTCTACCTTAGTCCAAAAAGTACCTAAAAAATAATAACAATCGTAACTGGTGTAAAGATATTTTGTAAAGAAAAGCTCAAGGATATAGATCACTGCACTGCAGGCTGTAGTGAGAACATGAGACTCCCACATTGGGACACGTATTTTCCCACAAAACATGTAATATTCAAAGGTAATATTCTCTAGCTTTCGACACAATGATCAAGTTCAGATTGCGCTGAGATCATCATCATCAGAGTCACACCATATGCGTCTCATGCACAACAAAACAATTTTACGGAGACAGTAAGAAAAACAACTTTCAAACTGCAGTCCATATTTTTTTTACCTTTAAGGTCATCATCATTCATCGGGATGAGAGAGTCAACTGCTCAATTCAAATGTGTTCACAGTAGGTACATTTTCCTTCTTTTCTCAGGAACATTCCACACCCATAACATCATCATTATCCTACTGATGAATACAGGAACAATGTAGTTAAATCTCAGTAAGAATTAAATGCATCCATTTCTACTGTAAAAACGTCCCATTAAAAATACAAAGAAAGGAGAACGCTTAAGGAAAACAAGTATTGCAAGTTGCCGGTTTAATACAAAACCTACCTTTGGCTACTACAGTACACCTGACAATGAAGCTAAAGCTTTTTTCAAAGCTCTCATAAACTAAAGTACTCATTGCTTCGAACAATGAGTAAAACATAATAATGAATAACCATCACTAAAACATTTTACTTTCTGCCACTCTTGTTGTTTTTGTGACCATCCCATTTCCCCATGGCATAAATGTGTGATGCGATTTTGGCGGAATAAATTAAGTAATGAGTGCGACTATTTATTACTTAAAAGTGTTATAGTGAGCAATATTAATTTTTATTATTGGTGCTCAGCGTAATAAATTCACGTTTAGCAACCTCTTCAATGCGCTCGAAAGAAAGAAGCATAAAGCTTTTTCAATAATTTACAACTTTAGTTTCCTCGAATTTTTAAAGACAAATCTCTACTAAAATTACAGGATCCCCATCGACCACACTTGAATTTTTGCTTTCTTTTTGTTAAAATCCCTGTTCGCCTAAACTAATAACAGTAAAACCACAGTAGTACTTTCGTAGAACATTAATCTCAAAAAACCATTTGAGAGTCAATCTACAGCGTACGGAAGGACCGCTTTTATGGTAACATCATAAAGGACATTAAATAAAGAAATAAAGTGGCCAACACTTAAAACATCCCGTTTTTTATGATAATTCATAATATGACTAAATCGCATCACATCGCTCATACCAATTACTAGTGTAGCATAAGATAGTGTACCAGGCGCCACTTCAAATGTTTTGGACAAATTATCCTAATGGTAGTCTGCAAGTTTACAAATAATCTTTACTGTTTATCTATCTAATCTTCATCTCATTAGCAACCACTTGTGTACCTGTTTCAGAAACTAAATCAACCACAAAAATGCAACATGATCTTGGCTCACACATCCACCATAAAGCATCAAAGCATCTCATAACAAAGTACATTTTCTAAAGGAAAGAATTATCAAAACGCAACCTTAATTTTCTTGTTAGCCAAGGTATTAAATTTTTTTCAAACAAAAAGAGTAAAAAAAATCATAAGGTACACTTTTCAAAGTAGTCATATTTTCATTTCATACAGAAGAACTCACACAGTATCAACTCGTGATCTATTACATGAAGTAAGCTCATCATTCTAGTTTTTTATACGGGATAACCATTATCAAGCGGAGTATGATAACATTACCAAAGAATATTACACCACCACCAACAAGCAGTCTTACAAAAGATGGTTGAAAAAGAATATCCGGTTTTTCTACGGGACATTTTTATTCTCCCTTTTACCAAGTTTTAACTTACCGTAAAGAAATTTAACATCAAAACGTATCATCTTCAGCCGGCTCACTCTACAAAAATGAAGACAATCTGTCTTGTAAACGTGCACTAGAGCTCACTTCAGTAAATAGAAAAGAAAACATATTTTCAAACCATTCGAATTCCTTGGTTTAGGACGGTGGTGCGGTGCATTACCTTTTTTTCAATCACGATCATCAATTAAATATCAACTGTAAAGTTACCTCATTCTTGCGAAGGATAATGATGATGATGGTGCTGATATTTGCCATGTGAATAGAAGGAGGCTAAATTTAACTTGAGAAGTATGATTGGGAGCCAAGTTTTTTAAATCCCATAGACACTTCTTTTAATAGACGAGTAAATGAGGAATCTCATCCATCAAGGAAAAAAGAAGGATGGACCGTGTCAGAATACAAAACAATTTTTATCGTAAAACCTCGCTCGCTCAACGCAGCTCAAACTAGGTTTTTTAATAATGTCGAGCCACATTGAATTGCATTAATAATCCAAGGAAATAAAATGAAGATGCACAAATGCTAATTCTTTTGATATCATAAAATCCTATTCCATCATAAAGATAGCCTCGGGCGATATCTTTTATTCAAACAGAGGCACAGAAATAGTCGAGCTCTAATGCATCCATCTCGAATTACATTGTTCTCCCTGTGGTATAGTGATGTAACTCTTGGTTACACTTATCATTCAGATAAATTAAAGCGGCTATGTTTTCCATAAAAAGGTTTTACATCATTCTTTGCTTCAGTTTTTCATTTAAATCCTTTGTAAAACGTCCTTCATATTCTGTTTATCTTTATTTCCGACGAAGCGTGTTTATTCTCACATTTCAATGCATCCCTTTCCAACTCTGATTATCTCATTTCTGTAAGATGTGACATAACAGAACGAAATGAAAAAGGTCCGCAGTCCGCTTGTCTTTTTTCTTTTGAAGATAAGAGAAATCTATGCTCTAATTCTTTATGCTTCCGAAATGGAATGGATTTGATTAGAATAAATCGTCCAATTTTCTTTTGATTAGCTACATCAAGTGATTCCAAGACGAGCCTTAGTGCACCTGCGAGTATTGCATTAAGAATATACTTACACCTGTGCAGCTATAAAAAACCCCACGTCTTTCGGTTATCATGTGGGGATATACTTGTTTTCATCCCATTTTCCTATTGTGTGCACTAATTGGCCATCTTGATTGGAGTTGACAACTCTGCATTAACATCAAATCTTCTTTGCAGCTCAAAAATTATTAAAGAATGCCTACAAGAACAATTTTATCTACACTTTATGCTATCAATTAGGAGCGTAATATTGCAAACAACTTATCCATCTAAAGTGCACTGTACAAAGACAGGATGCTCACCGCCATTGCCATATGGCAAAGATATTTTTTTATATTCTGCAGGATTTAAGTGTAAACAGAAAAATTAATGTCATCGATGAAGCTTCAACGTAATTTATTATTCAATGCATTTTATGCATTCAAGTTGCATGGCAGACTGTAAGAACTTGTAACTAATTTCTCTTGATAAGGTAATGAAGACAAGCTTTGCTGATGCATGAGTATGCGTTCTACTCAAAAAGTTTAGGCCGAAACGAAAGAATAATGATAGCTCAACTAGGTTTGATTCTGATTGAAATCCGAAACAACAACGTATTCTTTTGAAAAGGCAGAGGCTTGGTCTTGTAAATAAAGTGTATTGTTCTATGGCAACAGCAACTGCACAGGAGGTGGACATTTGCATTTTCATTGTGGCAAAAAGCTACAATGCAACTTTCTTCGCTTGGTACTAACCCTTTAGCGCTTAATGAATGAGAGAAACTGGTCGTAAAACAGAATCCAAACAAGTTACATGTTTACATTGTTCCCTCTTATGAAGAATTTTTATAAAATTTGAAAGTAGCGCGCAAGCAAAGGGAAATATGAAAAGTTTGCTTCTGACTTCGTAGCTTAATTGAGTTCAAATGTCATTTCATTCCGAGAGTTTAAAAAAATGAAGGGACAAATGAAATACTCTCTCTCTGATTTTTTTACGGTCGATTCAATGCTGTTTGCTTACCTTATTAAGTCAATAATAAAATTTATGGAGAATACTTCCATTTTACACTCTCCTCTTTTCGTGCCATCAGACCCTAAGCAATAATATTTGTATGCGCATGTGAACATAAAAGTCTACAAAAATGACAAGATTTTTTTTTACCTTGAATTTGCACATTCACAAATTATTTATCGCCGGCTCTTGTAGTGAATTCATTAAGAGTGTTTTTCGAGGGCCTTGTGAAAGAGGTTGGAGTGAGTGTACTACACAATTAAAATTTTCGGCTTTGCGTCGACAATTCGACATCATTATTCCTTTTAGTTTGTCATCTGTGCTACTTTCGGGGATGAAGGTAAATAAAAGCCTACTTTTTTGTACAAATGATTACCACGATTTTGTGTGAATTTGTAAAAAGGTTTTTTTTCCTCCTATGACAAAAACTCTTGAGTAAACACGTTCAACCCAAGCTACACCGAATGGTATTTCGATTCCATCAAAAATCATTAAAATTGCATGGTTCGCTAAACACTAAAAATGTGCTTACTCTTTAATTTTTTTCCTTAAGCCAGTCAAGATGCAGTTGCTATGGAGTAAAGATCCTTCAGCAGTTTTCAGTAATTTCAAAAAAGCATAATGTTTTACAATTACAATAAATGCTGACTATATACTATGTCGTCTGAGAGAGCTTTGTTGTCCAAAAAAAACTCTACAGTTTTTCCTTGGATTGACTGAGAACACAAGAGGATCAACAAAAGAAAGGAAGTATGGGATCATGATCATGATGATTTCAACTTGAATTGAAGCTTGAATGTGTTTCAATACTGTAGAAAGCCTACCTGTATCTAGGCCATATGAATTTCTACCTGAAACCCTCGTCACGTAATCTAGCTTATTAATATGAAAGGGAAGAAATGTTAAAGTATTTCTCTCATTCTGATTTTGACATGAAAAGGAAATACGAAGGTATTAATCATTCATTTTCATGCAACTCTCCTTTTCCTTTAGATTAAATACTTTTAGTTGTCAATGATTTGTTCTGTGGAGCGTGTCTTATCATTATCAAAGTTCACTAGTTTTAGTCAACCTCTGGTCCAACAAAGCTCATTAAGAGGAAGTAGGGATACACAAATGTTAAGTTACATTCCTTTAGGGAAATCAGGAATACGTAGAATTTTTTTAGTAGGAGTCATCAAGGGTTTTAAGTCGTATTTAATTACGGTTGATTATAATAAGGCACCATACTCTACTTCAAACACTTCCCACACATGAAGAACCCATAGGTTGCGCAAGATGATTTAGTAAAAGTTTAAAATGCTTTTAGCATGCATAGTTAAATTAACGGAAGGAAGAAGGTTTGAAAAATTACAATTAATGTAATTTAAATAAATTCGCATACATTTCGCAAAAGCGTACAAACTCACGAAAAGACCAAATGAATAACGCATAATGGAAAGCAAAACTTTTTAATTAAATTAACCACTAAAGGATCATCAGTAATAATAACATATCACCTTTAAAGGAAGCACTAAAGGAAAGGATGCACTACCAAGTTTTTCGTAGGCGGATGTTGATGTTCGCAAAATTACCCATTACATTCATCTTAATAAGGTAAAGGTCCCATAACTCGCTATCTAGTTTTCTAATAAACTCTCGCAACACTTGCAACGTTTCAGTGAAACACGAAAAACCCTTTTACAATTCCGTCACATTATGGGAGTATAAATATTTTCTAGTTGGGATGAACTGAATGCTAATGAAATCGAAACCATCGGTGTCAGCTTCTCTGTACGATTTTCTTATGACAGTGGTTTCCAAGTAAATATTTTAATAAATGAATTGGCCCAACTTGGGTAGATGTTTCTGAGAAACAAAAAATTTAAGACTAGAAGCAATATGGCTTGAATTAATCAGTTAAAACTGACAATGAAAGGTGTACCCATCTATCGCATTAATACGCAACAGAAACTTTATAATCGCATCCTCTTTTTTCAAGCGTATTTCTGAAAATGCAATTTGCATTTAAATGAGTTATCCAAACTTTCCTTTCAAACACGTTTCAAAAGAAAATTGTTACTATAGCCAAAGTGAAAAAGGCAGGTAGAGGACGACAAATTTGGTACTCATTTGTTTACTATGTTCTAAAGCAGAATGCAATCTAATTAATCTTTGAACAAATGCGCACATATCAAGAAAGTGCTTCCTATTTTTTCTGGACGTTCCTTTCATCGAAACTCTGCGTATTGACTATGCTGCAGTCTTTACGCTTTTAAAAGTTAGAGCTATACGCTTTGGAGTATTTAATCAATGTAAACATGCTTATTATCAACTTAGCCTCAATTTGATAAGGGATGAATGCCGGTTGTTTGCATACACAAAAGATTAAATTGTGTAAACTGGCCGATGTGCTACTTGAAGTTGATGCAATATATGAAAGTACAATGTGACTGTTTACCAAAATAAAATTCCTTAGTTATAAACAATATTTATCTTAAACTTACTTTATATTTAGTCCATTTCCAAACAAAAAGTATCTGTAGAAGTGTTCACTATCACTTTTAATAACTTTTAAAGTATCAAATTGTCTGAATGAAATTAAATTTTCCAGTTTTACCTACAATCACATTTAATCATCACAACAGATATTTTAACATGCCGACAAACCGATTTTATTTGCTATCCGAGTGTCCTTCCACCTCTTAAAGTTAGATTGTTTAATAATACGCACAAAGTATACTTTGATCAGCTAAAATTTAAATTATTTTTCTAACAAAAACACGCTTCAATATTTGTTTGTCGTTTAATATAATTGTAATAGACACAAGCTTCATTTAGAAGGCCAACAATGTATCACACTAAAACTTGATCAACTATCTTGTTTAAATGAGTCTAATTATCACAATCAGCTTGTCTATTGCTTCATTGAGCAAATTTTATAATCACAAGAGAAACAAATTACTGATAACTTTAACAATGTACCAACTTTTTTACTAAGTTTGACACTCCACAAAAAAATCCAAAGCAAATCCTAGATTTCTTGGTACCTTTCGCACAATCCCTTCCTCATCCAACGGCTTTCAAGGTTTCCAGAATTACCAAGGAAACTCCTTACATTTCAAAAACTATTAAGTGTTTCCCCTACCCGCTTTAAAGAACAAGTTACCACCACAATTACATTAATCGCACTGAGCCATTGGACAAAAAACTACTCTAGAAGAATACAAAAGTTGATGATTTGTTGTTTGTCATGCCTCGCAGCAACAGTTTTTCTTATGCCTCACATCCATATTAAAATGTAGCGTTTAGTAAAAACGTAAAATGTTCTTCTTCAAAAGGTATACATTACAATGGGGAAGCTACCAGTAGAAAAAAATTCTTCAAACGCATACCTGTTTCGTCTACCAGCTCAGGTATATACAAAGTGAGTACAATGTTGCAGCTCATCCGTGATTACGGATAAGACTCTAAAGTCTAAACTAAGCAAAGCTTACTTTTGAAAATAAAAACAGGTAGAAAATGAGAATTCTCTCTAGAAAAAAAATCCACATTAGCGTATGTGTCGATGACATACGCAATATACAAGAGACTTACTACACTTTAGGAAAACGTGCATAAGTCTTATACCCCATGGACATTGAAATGACGATGCGATCGTGATTGTAATGAAGACTATTCAGAGTGAACACAACCATGGGGAAATGCACACGAGTACCTGTTCACTACGGAAAAAAATTCCTATCCATAATAAAAACAGGTAAGCGTTAGGAAAACTTGTTCAGGAATAAGAGTCACACCGCATCATAACCACACTGCACCACCATATAATATGGGAAAAGCCAAACCAGGTATTGTATTACCTGAGCTTGATTCAGATGCTATAATGCATGGTCATGCATTAACTTTTAACAACTTCTCCTGTGGTGTTCTTTTCAACTATATATACGAACGTAAAAAAAAATATTCGGTTGCTTACAAAACATTATTACCTGCGTGGTGGATAAAGGAATAAAAAATATGCTTTTCTAGGCATTACGTAAACTCTTCGGCTAAAGGGACTTTGGGACTCACATATATTATTTTATTTTACTAAAAATATTCTGGTCAGTGTAGGATTTTCCATTATGCAATACTGGGATAGCTCAGAAGCTAAAAAGATTTTTTTGTTGTTATTGTTCAGAGTTGAAGGTAAAACTGCATGCGTTTTTGTATAAACGTGGAATACAAAATGGAGATTAACTGATCCCAAAGAACTAAAACCTTTCTATTATGCATGAGCAACAATGTAATGCGAGATTTAGTGTAAGCAAGCAGTATGAGTAAGCTTTAAGACAAAAACATTTTAGCCTAAATGATATCTGGAGTAGCGGTAAACAATTGTTGCAGTGTAAAATAAAGATGCATTTTTTATTCTCTTTTGTCAGAGAATCTTGCAACTTTTATTTCATTATAAAAACAATGTAGTCTCCTGTAGTTAATTGAGTATAATGCAAAAAGCTTTTTTCTAAAGATGAATGTACCATTTGCAGCCAGTGACAAAATTTCCGAGACTGATGAGAAAAAACTAATGGAAGCCTCTAGGAGGGAAAAGCATTACAGTCCCTTTACGCTAAGACAACGATAGTAGATTAACATTAATTATTTTAGACAGTTACTAAAAGATTTATGTATTTTAGGCTGGAATAATCCAGAATTTATTCGAGGACCAGGACCGGACCCAATGAGTAAAATTGCAGGATAAACTAGCGCATAGCAATACATGCACTATGTTCTTTAGATCTATAGACTCCTTCCTAGTAATTACGAAGCATTGTCCATGAAACAATATTTTTGTTGGTATCTTAATGCTCTCAAATCTTCTGTTTCTGCTGTAATCTTTTTGTGCGTCTAAGCTCTTTGTCTTGGATTGGACAACATAAAAATTCAAACTGGAATGATTGTTTTTTTTCTAATGTTTAATCACAAGAAGGACTAGGGTACACGAACGTACGAACAGGGAAGAAAAAGAAAAAAATCAGAGGTTGCTCAACATTTCAAGTTGACTGTAGGAAAATGCACGCTGTATATTATCATTATTATAATCACAACTCGGATTTTTTCCATCTGAAAAAAGTTGGAGATGAGTAGCTAAGGCTAGGCTAGATTCTAAAATGACCACCCCCAGAAACAACCAACATTCCACCTGCTCCCCTTATTTTCAGGTTAGCTACCCTCTTTCATCTAGCTCTATTGCTTTGAATTTTCATTTCTCTTTTTCCATGGGATATTTCTTCAAAAAAAAGTTTTCTACTTTGGGATTTTATTCACTTTACTACAACACCTGTTAATTCTAAACTGGAAAAGACACAAAAGAGGGTGAAGCAGCTGAGATATTCTATTTTCCAGGAACTTTTTTTTAGATGAGCCAGGAGTTCTCTTAAAAGAGAGAATTATCTTTTTCTCATTTTAAGCTCAAGCCAAGAAATCACTTAAGTTCGTGAAGAAATGGCGGTTCCAACTGAGAACAAGGAAAACAAAGGGTAGACTCAATAATTTACAGAGGATCGTGAAACAATGGATCGGCCTTAGGCATTAGCTTTACGCATTATTCAAGGTTGCTCAAAGCAAGGATCACTGGAATCAAACCCTGGTCCGTCACATCATCATGGCCACGTTCTAATGTACAAATTGAAGATATCATTACTCTCTTTATCATCCATGGCTTTACGGTGCAATAAGGTGAATATATATGAACTTGCCTTGATTACTTCCCGAAAAACTAGTCATTTTCATCTATCCAAGCATTCCAAGCTGTTTTTGGGCAATATCTAATCCTTTTATATGGCTTATCATGATCACAGCATTTTACCACCGTCTGCTCCTCACATTAAGCCTGAACATCTATCTCATGAATCCTTCCACATTTTTTGTAGATTCGTGAGACCAACCCAGTTTTCCTACTTTTGTAAGCCCGTGATTAACAAAACAATGCATACTTAAAGTATCAGAGGATCACGCATTTATCAAGCTTAACATTAAGATACAAAGAGGGAATAAATCACCATGAACTAGATAACACTTTATTCTTGATTTTCCTCCTTTAAACGTTTTTATACGAAGAATTTATACAAGCTACGTACACTTTTTCAATGTTTTTTATTAGCAAAGTTTCATTACAAAATGTTTTGCAATAAAAATAAATTCTGGAACTTGATTGCGTAACGACGAGTTTGCGTAAAAAGTTTTAGTCATTTTCATCATTTTGGTATAGCCGTATAGCACGAGTATTTTTTGATGAATGAACGACACGTACAATTTTATTCACTTAACAGATTCCTCCAACCATGAAGGACCTTTCCTGAGGTTAGAAAATTCCACTAAACCATGAAAATAAAGCTCATTTAAATTTATGCTTGTAATGTTAATGCCCATCATGAAAAATGCCCTTGCTTAGATGATAATTAGGTAAAATTCCACTAAACCATGAAAATGAAGCTTATTTAAATTTATGCTTGTAATATTAATGCCCATCATGAAAAATGCCCTTGCTTAGATGATAATTAGGTTTAATATATGAAAACTACTTTCAGTTTTTTATTTATTGTATACAAGTGCCAAATTTGAATGTAAATTGGAATTTAAAAAATATGATGCATACCTGGCAGTAAAGTAGGTTTGTATAATCAGGGGCCATTATGTAACAGACAAAAGAAGCAAAGCCATTAAAATGAATGATACCAGTTGGAAGATGCAAAGATGCAGGGTAAAGTGAGCATCTCATGACATTACATGATATGGAAGAAGAGTGAAATGAAAGTGGAAGCTTAGGCTCTTTTGTGGGAGCTACAACTAGAGCAGAACTACCACTATTCGATCTATGATCCAACTAACCAACTCGGGGATCTTGTTTCTTTTCTTTAGTTTATTTCCCAAGTGAAACTATGCTTGCACCGCACTCGTGTAACTAGTCGATGAACTGCGGATTCGCCGAGTAGTTCCTTCATTCACACGGAGCTCGGATCACACTATAGCAGCAGCGTTACCAAGTGGACTTTACGACTGTAAACTATAAGCGTTTTTATTGTATGCTGACGGCTGACAACGACCACACTCGCGTTGAATGTGTATGATGTCGGCGTTTCATCTAACATCCCATACTGTATTCGGCAAATTATACAGGGATTTTTACCAAGGATGATTACAAACTGTACCAATCCTAAAAAATATTTTGCCGTTTCAGAACGGAGCTCGGATCACACTATAGCAGCAGCGTTACCAAGTGGACTTTACGACTGTAGACTATAAGCGTTTTTATTGTATGCTGACGGCTGACAACGACCACACTCGCGTTGAATCTAACATCCCATACTGTATTCGGAAAATTATACAGGGATCTTTACCAAGGATGATTACAAACTGTACCAATCCTAAAAAATATTTTGCCGTTTCAGCATTCCATGCATCTTCCCTGAATGGAGGTCAATTGGAGGGAAAATAGCTCTTTTTATTTCAAAGCCCCCAGGTAGAAAAGAAAAGAAGGGTAAGAAAGGAAATGGAAAGCAATGAAATGAGTTTTGTGCATAAATACCTCGCGGTTTTATCTCTTTCCTTGGGGTTATCTCCTCCGAAAAGAAGAACCAAAATGGATGTAAAACCAACACCAATGCATACATGCGTGGGATGTACTATGCTCAAAAAAATATAAATTGTTTTCAAAAACTAAGCAAAAATGGATCTACTACGATAGAGAATTTGACAGCAGAAAACTAATTTTGCAAATGGACCAGAGATGAAGGGAACCATGGAATCTTCCAGTTGGTAATATGACCACTGTCTTAATACCTTTTGCTGTTTCCTTGCTGAGCTATGTTGGTTTCTATAAAATATTAGAAAAGTGATAGCGCTTAACTAATAATTTCATTTGGATTGAATGAGACTATTTTGCAATTTAATTTCATTTCATATTTCATGTGTAGTTACGAACAAATAAAAAATGCTACCACAATACATGCAAACCTAAATA